>BGNK01003047.1:0-82896 GCA_003297005.1 Symbiodinium sp. clade A Y106 | reverse complement strand
GGTTTCATGTTTGGCATGCCCGGGCTCTCAACAGGGCTTTGGCCCGAAGCCGGATTTCAAGTTTGGCATGCCCGGGCTCTCAACATGGCTTTGGCCCGAACTTGGGTTTCAAGTTTGGCGTGCCCAGACTTTCAACATCAACATGGCTTTGGTCCGAACTTGGGTTTCAAGTTTGGCATGCCCGGGCTTTCAACATCAACATGGCTTTGGTGCGAACGCAGGTTTCAAGTTTGGCATGCCCGGGCTCTCAACAGGTTTGGCATGCCCGGGCTCCCAACAGGGCTTTGGCCCGAACCTGGGTTTCAAGTTTGGCATGCCTGGGCTGCCAACATGGCCTTGGCCCGAACCTGGGTTTCATGTTTGGCATGCCCGGGCTCTCAACAGGGCTTTGGCCCGAAGCCGGGTTTCAAGTTTGGCATGCCCGGGCTCTCAACATGGCTTTGGCCCGAACCTGGGTTTCATGTTTGGCATGCCGGGCTTTCAACGTCAACATGGCTTTGGTGCGAATGCAGGTTTCAAGTTTGGCATGCCCGGGCTCTCAACAGGTTTGGCATGCCCGGGCTCCCAACAGGGCTTTGGCCCGAAGCCGGGTTTCAAGTTTGGCATGCCCGGGCTCTCAACATGGCTNATGGCTTTGGCCCGAACCTGGGTTTCATGTTTGGCATGCCCGGGCTCTCAACAGGGCTTTGGCCCGAAGCCGGATTTCAAGTTTGGCATGCCCGGGCTCTCAACATGGCTTTGGCCCGACCTTGGGGTTCGAGTTTGGCGTGCCCGGGCTTTCAACATCAACATGGCTTTGGTGCGAACGCAGGTTTCAAGTTTGGCATGCCCGGGCTCTCAACATGGCTTTGGTGCGAACGCAGGTTTCAAGTTTGGCATGCCCGGGCTTTCTGGTGCGAACGCAGGTTTCAAGTTTGGCATGCCCGGGGTCTCAACAGGTTTGGCATGCCCGGGCTCCCAACATAGCTTTGGACCGAAGCCGGGTTTCAAGTTTGGCATGCCCGGGCTCCNTTTCAAGTTTGGCATGCCCGGGCTCTCAACATGGCTTTGGCCCGAACTTGGGTTTCAAGTTTGGCATGCCCGGGCTTTCAACATCAACATGGCTTTGGTGCGAACGCAGGTTTCAAGTTTGGCATGCCCGGGCTCTCAACAGGGCTTTGGCCCGAAGCCGGATTTCAAGTTTGGCGTGCCCGGGCTCTCAACATGGCTTTGGCCCGAACTTGGGTTTCAAGTTTGGCATGCCCGGGGTTTCAACATCAACATGGCTTTGGTGCGAACGCAGGTTTCAAGTTTGGCATGCCCGGGCTCTCAACAGGTTTGGCATGCCCGGGCTCCCAACAGGGCTTTGGCCCGAAGCCGGGTTTCAANGGCGACCGCCGAGATCGCCACTCCGCCCCTTCACCCCGGTCTTCGGCCCTAGGCACGCTGCAGGTTTGGCATGCCCGGGCTCTCAACAGGGCTTTGGCCCGAAGCCGGGTTTCAAGTTTGGCATGCCCGGGTTCCCAACATGGCTTTGGCCCGAACCTGGGTTTCATGTTTAGCATGCCCGGGCTCTCAACAGGGATTTGGCCCGAACTTGGGTTTCAAGTTTGGCGTGCCCGGGCTTTCAACATCAACATGGCTTTGGTGCGAACGCAGGTTTCAAGTTTGGCATGCCCGGGCTCTCAATATGTTTGGCATGCCCGGGCTCCCAGCAGGGCTTTGGCCCGAAGCCGGGTTTCAAGTTTGGCGTGCCCGGGCTCCCAACATATGGCTTTGGCTCGAACCTGGGTTTCATGTTTGGCATGCCCGGGCTCTCAACAGGGCTTTGGCCCGAAGCCGGATTTCAAGTTTGGCATGCCCGGGTTTTCAACATGGCTTTGGCCCGAACTTGGGTTTCAAGTTTGGCATGCCCGGGCTTTCAACATCAACATGGCTTTGGTGCGAACGCAGGTTTCAAGTTTAGCATGCCCGGGCTTTCAACAGGTTTGGCATGCCCGGGCTCCCAACAGGGCTTTGGCCCGAAGCCGGGTTTCAAGTTTGGCATGCCCGGGCTGCCAACATGGCTTTGGCCCGAACCTGGGTTTCATGTTTGGCATGCCCGGGCTCTCAACAGGGCTTTGGCCCGAAGCCGGATTTCAAGTTTGGCAAGCCCGGGCTCTCAACATGGCTTTGGCCGGAACTTGGGTTTCAAGTTTGGCGTGCCCGGGCTTTCAACATCAACATGGCTTTGGTGCGAACGCAGGTTTCAAGTTTGGCATGCCCGGGCTCTTAACAGGTTTGGCATGCCCGGGCTCCCAACAGGGCTTTGGCCCGAAGCCGGGTTTCAAGTTTGGCATGCCCGGGCTCCCAACATGGCTTTATTCATGTTTGGCATGCCCGGGCTCTCAACAGGGCTTCGGCCCGAAGCCGGATTTCAAGTTTGGCATGCCCGGGCTCTCAACATGGCTTTGGCCCGAACTTGGGTTTCAAGTTTGGCATGCCCGGGCTTTCAACATCAACATNTGGCCCGAACCTGGGTTTCATGTTTGGCATGCCCGGGCTCTCAACAGGGCTTTGGCCCGAAGCCGGATTTCAAGTTTGGCATGCCCGGGCTCTCAACATGGCTTTGGCCCGAACTTGGGCTTCAAGTTTGGCATGCCGGGCTTTCAACATCAACATGGCTTTGGTGCGAATGCAGGTTTCAAGTTTGGCATGCCCGGGCTCCCAACATGGCTTTGGCCCGAATCTTGTTTTCATGTTTGGCATGCCCGGGCTTTGGCCCGAAGCCGGATTTCAAGTTCGGCATGCCCGGGCTCTCAACATGGCTTTGGCCCGAACTTGGGTTTCAAGTTTGGCATGCCCGGGCTTTCAACATCAACATGGATTTGGTGCGAACGCAGGTTTCAAGTTTGGCATGCCCGGGCTCTCAACAGGTTTGGCATGCCCGGGCTCCCAACAGGGCTTTGGCCCGAAGCCGGATTTCAAGTTTGGCATGCCCGGGCTCTCAACATGGCTTTGGCCCGAACCTGGGTTTCATGTTTGGCATGCCCGGGCTCTCAACAGGGCTTTGGCCCGAAACCGGGTTTCAAGTTTGGCATGCCTCTCAGCATGCGTTTGCCCCGAATCCGGGTTTCAAGGCTCTAAACATTAGCCATCTTCGGGACTACACCAGTGCGCTATTCGCCCGACGTTTTTCCACGTGAACCCGTGAACCTCTGACCATCCTGCCGCACCCCCGAAGCAGAAAGATTCTAAGCCTGCACCGTAAACACGATAAGCACGACACAAGGCAAGGGCTCTGTATCGATTACCACCTTAATCAGCCAGCATCCCGCCATTATGGTCCTATAATGCCTATAATGGTACCCTAAACCTTGGGCCCGCCATATAGCCAAAACCCTTCCGACTTTCTGAAGATCCTAAACCGAAAAGCCCTCGAAGGCTACAGTGCCCCCTCCTCTGCAGCAGCGCCTGCTGGCAGACCCGGTCAGGCCCTTCCCCGGTCCCGGCAAAAGCGGGTAAACATGGGGTTCAAGCGGTTTCGGGTTGTGGTCGTGTGATGTTTTTGGTTTGGGTCTAAACCCCAGTTAGAGGCATTTGTGCAGAATGCAGTGTTGTTCGTTGGAGGTTCCGGGGTGCTCTGCTTCGAGTGAAGTTTGAGGGTTCAGGAGCCAAACCGTTGCCCCTAAACCCTCAATGCTGAGTGGGAGACCCTGCAGGACGCGTTTTCGAAGGAGTCCCAAAACCCCAGTTTTCTGAAACCCAAGCCTAAACGTTAATCGGAAACCAATGTAACCCCCATCAAGCATCATAAAGAAGCACCATGAAGACACTTTAAACGTTTAGTAAGCCTTATCAGCCCGATTAAGACAGGATAAAGAATCCTTGATGCCACAGGCGCCATGCAAAGCCCCAAACTTTGCCTTGGCTTGGCAGTTCGTCTCTGGCCTGCCAGGTCCGGTTCTCGCCTTTAGGACTTGGAGGGCTGTTGGAACTTTCGGACTGAAGTTTCGGGTGTAGGAGTTCGAAAATTGAATTGCTAAAGTTTAGGGCTTGGCTTCGGAAGTCTAACCAGCGGCTTAGGAAGCGCTGCTCAGCCCCTTGAAGGGGGGCGCGGTGGGGATGACCTTAGGCAAGCTCTCTGGAGATTGGCAGTCGGCGTCGTTTCCCGGTACTTCCGCAGGAGCGTTCCTTGCAAAGCCGAAGCCCCAACCCTCCCGGAGTCCCTATAAAGACCAACAGAATTTTGTCTAGTTTTGCACACCCGTCTGTTAAGTCAGCGATGCTCTTCCTCTCGTGTCAAGGCTCTCGGTCTGTCTTTGTCGTTTCGCAGTTTTGTCGACTCGTCAGCAGGTGAACTACAAGTAGTTACAACGACAGGTGCCGCAACGATGACCTTGCTTGCTACGTCCCCTGATCCTGCAGTTATGGTGTATTCATTCCATCATAAGGCGATCCTTATGTATTGGAGAGTAAACTCCACAGTGCTTTGCGCCTGTACAAGTCCCCATGGTGAGCCCTGGCAGGGGATCCTTTGCACTTACTTTGTATATTCTACATAGATCCTTTTTGTAGGTCTCCTTTATCACAATCAAAAATACCGAGGCGGTCCGCCACAGATGGTTTACCGGGCAGCAAAGTCACCCGGCCCGATCCAGCGAGCAGGCACCCGGGCTGTTTCCTCATTGCGGTTGTCTTCTTGCAAGATTTCCGTCTAAGACTCCTTCCTTGCCAACCTTGGAGCACAGGTTGACTGCAGGGCTTACATTTTTGGGGTGGTCGAAAGCTTTGTTGGTAGTGCTGTTGCTGGTTTTTTTCGAGAGAGCATGTCGCGGCACTTCGATACTCCGATAAAACCCTCGCTTACCTCCCAGCAAGGAAATTCACATTTTGGGAGATCCGACCTATGTATTTGTTCGCGGGGTATGTAAGGTGTATACTGAACACCCTACTGTCGAAAGCTCCCACGAGAGAATTTCAGTAATTCGTAGTCCAACCTGCATTTCTGTAGTGCAGTACGCCATATACGTTGCCCCATTCAAGCAAGTTCTAGTCATGATTTTTCACGAAACACCCGCCAAAGCCCTAGATGATCTCCTACAAGCAGCTTGGAACGGGTGTTGGGATCCCAGAATTCATTTAAAACCATAATCCCAAAAAGCCGTGGTTCATGGGCTTCTTTGCAGGTTCCCCGCCTGTTGCCGGCATGCGCTCACCAAGAACTGGGGCAGCATCTCCGTTGCTTGGCAGGGAACAGCTGGGTTGTCGTGCAGGCCTGCGTAGTGCTTAGACTCGTTGTTCCTCCAACACCGTACAATTTGTACAACAGCCACGATATAGCCTTGAATCTCATCATCAGACTCACAGTTTCTATCAACGGAACACCAAACGGAAGCAACAAATGGTATAGCAAGGTCCAGAGTCTAAACCTGAAATCGAAGCCCTTCGGCAAAAGAACTGACAGCCTGAGCCTTTCCCGAGCTCCTAATCTACCCCCTATAGAGCTTGACTCGTATGCATGTAAATAAAGGCATTCATACTAAAAAGACAAACGGTGGAAGGTCCGCATTAAAAGTCAGTCTGATTCGCACTTAGTGGCAGTTGGCGTGCATGATGGGGCGAAGCAGTTGGGCTTCCGTGGTTCCTGGTTGAGTACTGTTGGCAGGTCGTAGTGGTAATGCTGGCATACACACTAGCTGCCGCAAGACCAACAACAATGACACGGCTGCTATCATCGCCATCATTCCATCCGCAATACCAGCTAATCACTAAGAAGCGAAGAGAGGTATGGAAATAGTAATTGTTGTCGTCGTTGTAATGGCAGTAACAGAGGTACTACCAATCCTTCTACTGAAAGCCGTAGTATCACTGCACACATCATCCAAGCCGTATCAGCCTTGGACCACTGTCCTTTTCGTTTCCAGTTGTATCACATGTTTCTCGACATAAGTCGTAGCTGTAGGACTAAGCATTAGGTATATTGCTTGTCTACAAAATGAACATACTTGGATGTATCAAATTTTAGAAGACTCCGGATTGGGATCTCAGGGATGCTGGCAGGAACACGGTGTGGAGTAGTAGCTAAAATTCCCAGGCCCTTGGCTATTCGAAAATCTGCGACGGCCTTGCCTCCAGCGAAGTCGCGCCTCGCTTATGAAACACGGAAGCTCAATGCTTGAAGGCGTTTGGTATAGGGCCCTTCATATTCAGATGGGGTTCGGGTGATATCACCGTGGAGTTTTATATGGACTTTCCGGGTATGCTCCTCCAATTATCCTGACCTCTGCGTCTATAGTAGGGTTGGGTTTTGGGTCGATACAAAGTTTACGGCGTTTACGGTGAATTTAGGGCTCTAACGGATTCGAAGATGCTGGACGCCTACAGCCAGCATTAAGCCTCATCCTGGGAGCCCCCAAACCCAAACCAAACCCTAAACCCGCTTGCAGAGTGCCCGGCACAGTTGATATATCTGATCTGCAGCTTGTAGCATAGATACGAAGCTTGCCCCAGTAACGTAATGGAAGAATTGAAACTACGTAGGGTAATCATCATTATGTGGCAGCAGTAGCGTTAGCAGTAGCGATTGCAGTACTGGTAGCAGTGGTGGTAGCAGTGGCGGTAGCCGTAGCAGTAGCACACCATATCGCCAAAGACGTGTTCCAACTCGCCGGGAAGCACAGCCACAAGTATTGCCGCGAAACAGGGAGCTAGCCTGCCGAGTGATCCCCAAACCGGCGCATTCGACAAGGCTGCAAACTCTCGCCTAGCCTTCGGTGCTGCATTTCTAGCAGGTAGAGTCGAAGTTGGATTCGTGGTCGCGGTCGTCGCGGTCGTCGCGGTCGACGTGGTCGTCGTGGTCGTCGTGGTCTTCGTGGTCGTCGTGGTAGTGGTGGTAGTGGTGGTGGTGGTGCTGCTGCTGCTGCTGCTGAAGCAGTCGTTTTGCAGCAAGAGTCTCGATCGAGTCCGAGCACACCTAGACATCGACTGTCGTGACCTTGAGAGTGTTCGGCTTCGGCCGTGGAGTTTCGAGGCTTCGGGTCCCAGGTTTTCGGCCTGCGGCTTTGGGGTTAGAGACCTGGGTGTTACGGGTATTGATTTGTGTCTGGGCCCAACAGCGATTATTATTCAAGCACCTCTGGCTTTTCACTGCAGTGTGACAACAGCTCCTGATTAGAGCTTAAACATCCGTAACAACACACGAGCCTAGTTCCATTTTCCCATCGAGCCCGCTACAGACTTTCAAAACCGTGTGGCACCCTACAAATCTCATAATTTAGGGAAATCCTATCCCTGAGTTCAGGTTTCGGGGAAGCGGCGTGAAAACCTAACCTGACACCCTTGCACATACATATCGGTTTGTTCGGTTCGAGTGACAACTGTCGATTCAGTATCACCCTTGCTATCGCGCTTATTCTCAGGAACATGCTCGTCTTACATGCATTTCGGGTCCAAGAAGTCAGGTTCGCGCCGCCGACGTCGCACCTAGGACCCGGCCGGGCTGTCTGGGCCTGGGAGGCCCTAAGTTCTGAGCGTAAACCTACATCTTTTCCAGCATGCTTCCGTTTAAATTTCCTATCTCAACCGGTTTTGTGGCATTTCTGGTGCGTCGGTGTGTGTTTGTTTGTGCTGGATCTGTGCTCATCCGGATCCGGGTGGGCTAGGACCAGGCTGCTTCTAAGCAACTCGCCTGACGGACTAGCGGCTAGCGTTGCGCAGCCGCCTAACATCCTTCCCAGAATCGCCGCGGGTTGGCAGCAGAGTAATCCACGAATGGATCAGGCCGGTCGAGAGTGACACAACTTTGCGTGCAATCCAAGCCCAGACGCAGGAAGCACCTGAAGCCTGAAGACTCAGATCCCAAAGTTTCAACTTAAGCTTCAAATCCTAAACCCCTAAACCTGACCTCCACATCCTGCGCTGCATCACTTCCCTACCCCGAAGGAAGCACCGTCCCCCCGAACGGACGCGTCGTCGCCCACAGCGGCCCAGGGGGTCCGCCCCAGTTTGTGCCGCAACTTGGCTGTGGGATTGGGGTTTTCGATGAGGTCTAGGGGGCTTTGAAACGGGAAGGGTTTGGCTGCAGCTTGGGTTTTTGCAGCGACTTCCAATGGGGTCACAGGCTCGGTGCTCAGGGATTCTGTGGGCTTTTGTTTTGGGTCGGGCTTAATCTGAGTAAACCCGAGACTTTATGCCATGAATATCGCAAGGCCTTGAGTACCAAAGCCTAGTGCTTGTCTTGGTTTTGAAGACTTCGGGGATTGACGATTGGGCGTCTGGGGGGCAGTTGCTGCCTGACTTTTCTCACGTCTTCCCATGGGTCACATGGGCCACAAGCCATTGCTGGCATCCACGACGGCCCAGGAGATGGGCGTTCCCTCACACGCTCAGAAAGGTTTTTTCGGACACCCGGGACTTAGAAACTTCAACAAGTAGCCCTTGTGGTAAGCGGCCCCAAGCCTATGAAGGCTTTCTCTTTACGTCCTCTGTTTATTGGACTTCCGTACTGTACCCAAAACCCAGTCCCTCACCCAAGGGCCGTGCGCCACGCGCCGGGCCGGGCGTCGCCTCAACCGGGACCGCGACCGGAGCACTTCTCGCCTCGCCTGGGAGCCTCTTGGGAGGATCTGGATTTGGGATGTTTAGTTTAGGTAATTATGCTTTTGCATGATTTTGTGCGGTTTGAGGAAGCGGGATTTGGTTTCATGGGCTTGGTTGGTCTGTTCAGAGGGCAAGCTGTGAGCATGCGAGCAATCCGGGCTAGGTTCGACACGCCTCAATCATGTCAGTAGTGGTGATCGAAGCCCCCTTCGTTAAACGAATCTAACTTGAATCTCCAGAGACAGCAAGTTTTGCAACAAACCACACCCAAACCCGACTGGGAGGGACTTGGAATGGGCTCGAGGTTAAGGAGTGGGTTTCGTGCGAGGGTCTGGCATCGTTTGGGGCTTGAGGGTTTGGGCAGTGCAGACTTTTCGACCACTGGAACTTCCGAGCTTGCAAAGTTTTCATATGCGCATATTCTCGCCAGTAGTACAAGTACTGTTCACAGTGATGATAAGCCTGCTAGTAGGTGCAACAGCGAGGCCCAGCCGCCACCTGTGCGCCACGCCTCGCCCCCACAGCCGATGCGCATACAGCCACAGTCGCCGCCTATGCAGCCGCAGCCGCCTCCTGTGTCCTGGCCGCATTAAGCCTTTAGGGTCTCGGGTTTAAGGTTGAGGTTCAGAGCTTGTTGAGAGATCCGTCAGGGGTTGCCAAGAGCCTGTGCAAACCAGCGGCACGAGAACTTGACAAACCTAAGCAGCCTTGGCTCTGCAGAGACTTGGGTATGCGGAGTTCGTGGTCCTTGAGCCAAAGGATTGTCCTGAACACAAGATGGATGGGGCCGTCCGTGCAGGTTCGGAACTATGATTTCAAGTAGGGTGCCATTGTCGCATCTTCGCTTATGACTTGATGTCCCGATCTAGTATATTCTCAGATTTCTGCATATCCAGCGTACCAAAAACACGGCCCATCGTTTGACACATGGGCACCGGTGCTGGGCTTGAGGACGTTTGGTTTTTTGTTTACTCCCGCTGCTCTTATGGTTGCCATTGTGACAGCTGTTGTTGTAGTTACTCTTTGTGGTCTTAGGGTTCGCTTGTTCTCGCAGATACTGTTGTAAGTCTCAGGATCATGCAGGCATCGATGGCCCCTCACCGCAGCCTGGTGCTCCTGCCGCTGATCGGCATTGTTTGTCTCAGTATGCTCATGTTTACCCGAACTTCACGATCGAGACAAGAAATCGTTCATTGGAACTTTCGTTCGACATAGTTTCTAGTGACCCTTCCTGTTGTAAGCAGAACGGTTACTGTCGTCGTCATTGTTATCGTCAGCAGGGTTCTGGTTCACTGCACAAGACTGCACATGCAAGTTGCACCGTTGCAAGCCGGTGTTCCACCGTTATTCAAGCAGGTCGCCTCACCCACGGATTTCAGCTTCAGTACTTCTACTGTAGCTCATCCGCAGTTTCTACTCCTGCCTTCCACGATGGTGCTAGCGGTTTTAGGTCCCTGAGCCCTGAGCCCTAAATCCCAGACCCCGAACCTTCTTTGGCCCTTGGACGCTAATATCCGAAGGGAGATTGGAGCCTCTGAGTTATCCAAAAACACCAGGTCCTGGTGCGCCACCACTCGCACCAGCAGGCTGTGCACTGGGTTGAGGGTTTCCTGGAGGCTCAGCTTATAACTCGTGCATAGATTTTTCAGTCGAATCCCACTAATTGTGCTCGATAAGTGTGGCCGGGCACGAGCTACAGAGATTTTCTGGTTGGAGTTTAGGGTGACGTTCAGGCTCAGGGATTCTTGCTGCTTGGCGATGATTGGGATCATTACGTTAGCCGTGACATTTCAGGTTCTTCTTGGCGTTTGTTTGTGTTAGCGTCGCGTAGCAATACGGGTGGCTGCTTTGAGTTTTGGGAAGGGCCGCGTCCAGCCAGAGAGGTTTGGAGCTTGGACGAAAGGGGGCCCTCCCAGAGATTGAACTTGCTTTCATGAGTCTTGGGGCCTCAATATACTTAGTGAGTATCCCTTTCTTATTGTCCCTACATATTTACATCTCAAGAATGGTCACAAACCCTGTTGTAATGACGGATGACTATATCATATATAAATGCAGAATGCCATGCCAGGGAGCCCCAAAAAGCTTTGGACTTGGAGCCCCCGAGGAGCAAGAACAAAATGCGCTTATCTTAGTCGATGGGTACTGAGTCGGGGATGTCCCTTTGCGAGAACTGCCCCGCCCTCCCTAAACCGAAGCCCAACACTCCCAAACCCCAACCCACAATCACATTGAGCCGGAATGGGGTTTCGCGATGTACTATGGTAGAGGTACATGGTGGCGAAACACGATACTCTAACAAATTATTCCGGCGCCTAACCCTTAAACCCTAAACGACCCTAAACCCGGTTCTATCGCCTTCAAACTGAAACCCATAAATCAGATGCGGTTGCACGGCTCACCGGGTGCGGAGAGGACCACTTCGCCACGGCCGTGCTGCCTGGCAAGCATGGAGGATTATTTGGGGTTGAGGGCTTGAGGTTTACTGTTTCGGGCTTGGGGTTTCGGGTTTGAGGTTTAGGGCCTAGAGTTTAGGGTTTAGCGTGTAGGTGTTAGAAAGCTTCAAAGCTTTACTTTGCATACTTTCTTAATGGAAAGTACATGGTATGTTTAGTGGGTTTATGGGCGGGTATTCACTTGTAAGGGCTTAGGATGTGTGCAGGATTCATTGGGATTCTTGCGGGCTGGGCTTTGGGATGCAGGGTTTTCGAGGAGTTCGAAGGAGAGGGCAATGCTGCTGCCTTAAAGCGATTTGTAAGGAACACCATAAGCCGCCATACTAAGCACTTTGCATGACCGCTGAAGAGTCAATACATACCTTAAGTCTATGTTTCTTCATTCATGAAGATGTATCGGGCTTCGTTGGTATGAAACAACAAAAGATTGACAGTGACAGCCACGGCCAGAAGCACAATCTTGATCATGATCGTTTAATGCCCATACTACGCTCGATGTCGAAACCGCTGCTTCTTCCCGCTTGGGCACTGGGTTCGGGCCAACAGGTTAGTCAAAGAGTCCCAGCCGAGGTCATTTGATACGGCACACGTCGCCGATACAGCGCAAGGCGCCCATCCCTGGGCCAATAGCGGAAAGCACGCCGGTGCGGTCGCCTTGTCCCCAGCCTACTGTGATCAAAGACCCTGAACACCCCGTCCCAACCCAAATGATGCTCAGCTGCACCACAGTCTGTATCCGCAGAGTCTCCATGCCGTCTTGGGGGCTTTTTTGGGGCTTCACGGGCTTTTCTTGACTTTTGTGGGGCTTGGGGCAAGCACGACGGGAGTCTTTTTGCAGAGCCCGAAGGAGTAGGTTCCTCTTTGCAAGGACCCTTGTGAGAACCCCGAAATGGTGTGTAGGCTTCAAGATTCTAGGGTCAGGTCCCTACCCAGAACTACCCATCTGCTTTCAGCCTTTCAGCCAGGGTGTCAGATCTGAGCAATTGCAAGTTAAAGCTCGATCTCTTTGCCGATATGTGTTTAGATTTCTTGCGCTTTCGGGGTTCAAGCTCCTGGATGTAGCCCCAATCCTGAGACTCCAGAATCCTTGATTGAGCGCCGATCCTCGGGAAGTCAAAAGCAGTACGAAACCTTTTCTCCCGAACTCTACGGAGGAAGCAGAAAACCCATGCAACAACCTTTCGAAGGAGGGGACCCGGTAGAGCACAGCAGGAGACTTCAGTATTCTATCTCAAGCCCTTTTCAAGCAACAGCAGGAAACCCCAAATGTACGTCCCAGCTTGAACTGCCAGAAGAGGTGTAGCAGTGAGCAGTGATGTACGTACGGTTACTGAGATATTTCTTCATGACATACCACAACTACGCACACGAAGCTCTCACCCTGAACTGCAGAAGACCTAAACCCAAGGATACCTGTCCTCCCCAAGCAGCTGTCGCTGGGCCAAGCGCTGCCCGAGGCGGAGCAACAGCCTTCAGGTCTTCTGTAGGCTTTGGGTGTGGGGTTTAGGATTCAGACTCTACCTGGAGGAAGTAACGCCGCTGTGGAGGTATACTTATGCACCCGAAGCAACAGCCTCAGAGGCAGGTGCTTATGTTCACGCGATTTTGCTGCCTTTCAGCATGTACAATCCCATGTACATTGCATGAAACCTCCGCATGCGAGGTAAGCGGGCAGATTGCGTGTAAGGGGTATCGGAAGGATCATTACCTCGGTTGCTATAGAGGGTTGCTATATGGGTTGCTATCACCCAAAATCAGAAACTTGCGGTGGTTGGGGTCTGCCGGAGCTTTCGTGTTTACTGTTTAGGGAACCCACCACACTTGGGGCCGTTGAGGATTCGTGGTCTTAGCCCTTTCCACAGGCGCCCCAGACGAATGTGCTCAACGCGCAGACTGTGCCGGGTATCGCTATACCGGGCCGTGCACCAGCCACGGCTAGGACAGACACTTGGCCGTGCTTCCGTGCTCGTGAGCATTTAAGATGTTTTCGAGTTTCTTTGAGGGTTTCATCGGTTGCCTCATGTATTGTACCCTGGTGTTTGAAAGCAATGTGGGTTTTCGGTCTTGAGTGGATGACACAAGGGCTTATTAGTTATGCTTTTTTCTTGTTTACGGGATTTAGGGAGTGTGTTAGGCAGGGTAGGGCTCTATCGTTCCGTAAGTTGTAGGGTGTTACAACACCCTACGGGGATTTCAGGAGGGATGAGATATTCCAGTTCCTTGCTTAGGGTCATAGGTAAGTGTAGTGTAGTCGAAGTTGAAACACGTGTCGCCTCTGATAGGCAACCGTCCTTCAAGTAGTTGAGCCGGGAAAGTTGTACTGATTAGGTGAAAGTGAGTTGAGTCAAAGCGGACGCAAGCAGAGCGGCCAAGTCTTTGCCTCGGACTTACGCATATATGTATGTATATAGATGGATGGATAGATAGATAGCGACCCCGGCTGGGAGATTTTGGCCGTCTGTTGCTTTCGGGGAATCGTCTATTGAACCACATAGACTTTGGAATACCTTGAAGCTTGTACTCGTGCTTGCGTGCATCCTAGACGAGATCAGGTCTTTTCGAGTTTATGGTGTAAGCCTCAGTGTAACAGTCGGGAGATAGGGACTGATGCTGGAGATGTCGTTGATATTCCCTGGGAGCATGCAGTCGATTCTCTTGACAGCTTCTTTTCAGTCGGCCCGAACCAGTCAAGCCTTCATTGCTAAAAATGCAACTTCACCGCTTCACCGGTCTCCCTTGCAGCTTACATCCAGCTTACAGCGTGAGCCTCTCCGACTTTCCGAGAGCCTGCTATCGAGGAATCGCAACGTGCGTCCCTGTACTCGACGCCGCCCTCCGACACCCAAGTGCCCTCCGCGGCACGGTCGCAATGCCACGGAAAGTCAACTCTGCAACGGTCATGGGCCTCGCTAGTAAGGGTGTTAAGCAGGGTTGGAAGTATCAAAATCCGATTCAGGGGACCTCAAAGCCTTGTGGACAAGCTGCTTACCGACGTGCTGGGGGATCTTTGGAGTTGAAGGTCCAGACTCCCGATGCGAAGGGTCGAGCGAACCGCAGAATAATCAGGTGCCATCGCAGAGAGTCTGCACCTCAGATGGTGTCTGCAGGATTCGGCCCTGGCAGGTGTAAAGATTTAGGGCTCTCAAAGGCTTCCGGAAATTCGAACCTAGGGTCTGAGGGTCTCGAGGTTTGGGCTTTAGAGGTCTGGGGTTTAGGGGTACAGGGTTCAGGGCTTTCGGCCGGGATTTGGCGCTTGAGGGCATTTCGGGTATGGCGCTTTAGGGCTTGGCAATCGGGCCCGGCAGCTCAAACGCACAGCAAGCCTGTGCTAGTGAATGCTTTCAATGATGTATATCATGGGGCGGAAAAATATGAAGAAAAGAGCAAGGCTGTGTACAACACTCTTACAATTACACCCCAGATATTTGCAAACGAAGACATTTCTTCTTCTTCGTCTGATGCCTGTGGCCTGCTGTGCCTTACACGGCAGCCTGCTGTTGCTTTACGTCAATCGTAGAGCTGGTTCAGATGACGTACAGCAGACGGACGGCTGCACCCCAAAAGCCAAACGAGACACGTTGAACAAGCAGGTGGAGAGGCTACAGGGTCTTGTGTGCACCCTAACCCTAGACCGACCTGGAACCCGAAAGTGCAAGCCAAGCCTAATGCGGCAGAGGCTTCCAACGCAACACTATCACCACCACCAACACCTTTGACGCTCGGCTTGGATTCAAATCTCGTGGATTGAACAGGTTTAAGCTTTAAGGTTCACAGGTCACTGCTGATTGGCATCGTACAGCTCGTGCTCTTGCTAGTATCACCACCCTTACACTTCTTAAATCTCAAACAACCCAAAACCCCTAAACTTGGTATGGTATCGTTTTTTCTTGTGCTTGTTGTTCGAGCTGACCTAGGTTCAGAGGTTTAGTTTTGAGGGCTGATGGTTTAGGGGTCAGTGCTCGCCAACGGCTTGAGTGTCTGGCGGCCAAGGAGGAATCATCGAGCAGTAGCGGATGCACAGTGGCTTGGCTGTCCATCAGGTATCCTTTAAGTCTACATGTTGAGACTCCCTAAACCCTAGAACTTCTAAGCGCTTAAAAGCCATTGGAGTTCTCCCAAAGCAGCAGCAACACCTCTTCGGCCACGTCTTTCGGAAAGCTCCGAATCCTCAATCCAAGTTTTTCCAAGCTCTCCTTGAGAAGTCCAAGACCGCTGCTACACGAGTGTTGCGGTGTTGCGGAGGGAGGGTGGCGGGTTTCAGTAGTTATTTAACAATACTGGCAGCCGAACTCATAGCCATCATCGTTTCATCCTTGACAACCATCGTCATCAACAGCATTACCATCTTCTTCATCATCGTCATCAGCCTCACTCTGATAGCGGCAATGCTCAGACAAGAACAAACACCCCAAACCAGAGTGATCAGCTTCGTTGCTTTGGGGGTTGTGGGCAAGCGTAGAGGTGTGGGGTTACAGGGTTGACACAGGGTTCTAGGATTTATGTAAAGCTTCATCCGCAGGCAAAGTCACTCCTTGCCTTCGCCACCATGCCCGATCGTTACAGAAGGCCTCGATCCAGCACCAGGCTCCCTGCTCGGAGGTGATGTGCATAGTTTTTACACGTATCTTTTTCACCCAGCCACTGCATTTTTTCAACACCAATGGTGTTCTTTGGTTTTGGGTTTCCGAGGTGTAGTGTTTGCTTTGGTTTGGCGTTTTTCAGAGGTTTGAATGGGGTAGGTATATCCCAGCATCCTAGCTTCAGCTGTGAGGCTTTCTGGAGGTGCAGACCCTTCAGAGGAAAGGATGGCAGGATTGCTGTGCAATCCCATACTTTCCTTATAAGGCCCTATGACACCATTTTTAATCGGAGAAGTCGCAGAAAGCTTGAAAAAGCAACCCAAAGCCCTAAACCTCATGTCGTCGTCTTCCGCGGGTAGCCAGACTACCCCAGTACCCAAAGCTAAGTCTCCCCATGGTGAAACGTAACGTGCGGCAGTACAGGATGTTGCCCGTCAAACCCTAGTCACTCAGCCAGAATATACAGAATCCTGCAAAGCATCCGCATAGAAGCTTGTCTTAGGCGGTCCTTAACTGCAAAAATCGAATCCCAAACCAAGTACACCTACAGAGACGCTTCTCGCGATCTGAAATCGTGTTCCATTTTATTTTATGGTCCTTATACAACTATCGCATCACACGTCCGAGAACTTCGTCTAACTATCCTCAAGTACAGAGAAGATATAGAGCCCATGTAGACACCTTAAGGAACCCTTCCAGGGGTATTTTAAAGCCTTCAGCCTTGTAATCCTTCTTCAAAAGCCCCAGAGGAGCCATGCAGCTGCTGTGGACGCTGCGCTGCAGCTCCAGTGAGGCGTCTCCATAAATTTGAAAGCAGCCTGAAGATTTAAAAAATCGACCTTCCTTAGGGTTGGTTGTTAACAGTAACGTTGCACGTGTGTGTATTATATATATATATATATAGAAAAATATCATACGAGTATATTATGCCACAAACCGTGTTCTACTGCATAAGGACCTCGTATTATCGGATGTTTCGGAGTTGAACTGGGGTTCCTTGTTCGGGTCCTGTTTCTTAGGATCCAATTGTTTAGGGTTCTATTGCATGAGGGGCCCTGGTTTTCTGAAACTTCACTTCCATGCTGAGGGCAGGTGCAGGGATTGCTTGAAGGTTTAGGCGTGTAGGGGGCTTTGGTATAGGGTTTCGGGTTTGGGGTCTAGGGTTTAACGGGGTGTAAATGGTCGTGGCTTGTTTGGTTTCAGGCTTTGGGTCGCATGCTTTCATGGCGCCAACCCGGCAAGCTCAGCCCTAGACCCCATACCCTCGGCCCTAAAGATTCTCTAGACTTCACGAAATTCTCCAAATCGTAGCTACTTAAGCCGAGAAAATCCGCACCCTAGGCCCCCAAAAAGTAGCAATCCGATAAGCCGTTTGCTTTACCCAACCACAAGCCTGAAGCCTTAACCCAGGGTCCACCGAAACTACCCGAAACCTCAAGCCCAAAGAGCAGTCAGAGTCCCCAAGCACTATCCTTCACCCTGAACTCCCAGACTTAGGCCCTCAAAACCCTAGACCCTAGATCCCTAAACCATTCAACACCCATTGACTCCTGAACTCAGGCTACCGTCGCTCAGAGAAGTCTTCTTCATCAGTGGGAGGCACGGCTTGGGTCGGCAGACTCCTGACTCTTCACGCTCTCCCGGCGGTTCAGAATGCAAGTTCAGCCGCAAAATTGAACTGGGTTGTTTGGAGGTGTAATCATCACAGTAGTCGTAGCAATAGCAGTACCAGTAGCAGTAGTAGTAGTAGTAGTCGTGGTAGTAGTAGTCGTGGTAGTAGTAGTCGGAGTAGGAGAAGGAATAGCAGTAGAAGTAGCAGATTAAGGTACAGCCCTCAGTGGAAGGCTGTCGCAGTCCCGGATTGGGCAACCTAAGCCTCTCCGCGTTGATTCGGAATCAGTCCCATCGAGCCAGGCAGGCTGCGAGCTGCCCGCGACGCAGCGGGTCGGGCAGCTTTTCCAGAAGGTGCTTCTTTCAGTGTTTCAGGAGTCTGCTAGAGCTTAGGGGATTTTTTGGGAGTTGTGCCCAATGGGGTTGGAAGGGGGTTTCAGGGGTTCGAGGGGTTAAAATCAAGCCTTGAACTTTACTTCCCCAAAGTGACCCGGAACCTTGCACTTGGCGTGTTCACCCAATACCCAAATTCATGAATGACGCTTAGCGGTGGGTACTGCAAGCCACCATATACTGCGGCCACATACATTGAAACGCCTTAGAATATAGACAGTGGTGATGGAGTCATGCATGCCCTGAGTGAAACTTCCATGCCGCTTTCAAAGTCGCACTTTTCGTGGATCCTCACAACTTAACAACTTTCTATTCCTCATCTCTACCCATGTTCCTCCGAAGCCCTAAACCCTGGTGCCGGAGGACCTCATGCCGTAAAGCCTTGAAGCCTAACCCGAAAGCAAAAAGACTAAAGCACCAAATCTTAAAGCCCAAAACCATGAAGCCGTGTGCAGGAATTCTTCGAATCACTGCTCGGTCAAGAGGCTGACCCGCTTTGGGATTGGTATGTCCCTTTACCAAAACATTTGGCGAGTTGGTAACGCTTTTCTGCAGCGTTCTTCAATATCGTTATTCGTTATGACAAGGGGCACTGTTCAGGCCCCTAGTCATTGTGTACAGTCGCACACGAAGCTCCGTTTAGCAATAGCCTGCTATTGTGTGCATGATGGCGCTTCCGACCAGTGTGATGGCGTGTGATCTGTAATCTGTGCATATGTACATATATATATATATGTTTATTTATTTCATGTACTTACTTGTATAGTGCTGATGTAGCTCATGTATGTGCATGCCAAAGGAGTAGACGATGTATGTCTTTTTCGTAGTTGTACTTTGGATTGGCCAAGTTCAAAGTCCCTGACGCCCGAAATCCAGGACACCCGAAACCAAGAAGACCCAAGACCGCAATCCTTAAACCCTAATCATGGCCCTAATCCCGACTCCCTGCACTCGAAAACCTAACCCCTTAAACACAAGAAGTGCAGGATGCTGCGCTGGTGGACCGGGAGCATTTTCAGATTTGGGCCGTGGCCCGATCCCCGGATGCATGTCTCCTGCAGCTTCGGATGTTAGGGTCCGATGCTCAAGTGCTGAAGTAGGCTTCTGTTTCTCGAATGGTTTTCAAGTGTTTTCAGAGTCTAAGGTTGAGGTTTTTAGGATTTCACTGTTGGCAGGATTAGGGCTACAACTTAGGGTTTCAGAGTTTAAGGTTATTTACTGTTGTAGTATACCATGCAAACCTACTTGTCTCTCGAGGCTCCGACATTGGGTTTGGGGCTTTGCAGTAGACTTCCCGGTACAGGGCTTAGTGTACTTTCACGGCGTGTTCACGGCTCGTGTTCTTCAAAGTTGGAGGAGTCTCCACGTTCTTTTAGGAATGGTGCAGCTTCTGAGTAGTTAGACTCCCAAATACTGAGTAAGACTATCTCTTTACAACCCGTAGCCATACACTCAGCGTCCGTAAAGGGGTTCACAACAAGTTAACTCTGAACGCTCCGGCACCTCTTGGCCGTATAAGCCGAACCCGAAAACGAATAACAACAGGGGTTTGAATGCTTAGGCCCTATCCTAGTTGTTCAGATCCGTATACAACATCCCAAAGCTTTTCCCGAAAATCCCACACAATCCTTGAACCCCCTAGAAGAGCCTTCGAAAAAGCCGCCCTTCCCATGTTTTCCGGGGCCAGCGCAGGGCAGCAGTGGCTCCGAGATCGGCGCCAACCTCAGTGAGCATGCTGTTAAGGGAGTGAGAGTGAGGGAGTTTAGCGGTTCGGGGTTCGGGGTGTTTAGGGGTTAGGGGTTCGAGTGTTTAAGGGTTTCAGGTCTGGGGCTTGCAGTTTAGATGTTTGAGACGTCGGGTTTGGCGCTACGGGGCATTTTGTACCTAAGGTTTAGGCAATGCATGGGTTTTGGGTTCAGGCTTCCCCATACAGAGATAGTACTTAGGAAAACACGCTCATTCACACACATGTAATGTTCATACGCGGTCATGGATGCACAAAGACGCGCGCATTTACCTGCCGGACATGTGTGCATGCACGCTTTCATGCGTGTGTACCTGCACATGTAGAGGTTCTTTTCATTATTCGTGATCGGGGTTGTAGTTACCATCACCGGTATCATCATCATCACCGTCATCATCGTCATGACTACCACCACCACATCATCAACATCATCATCATCTTCATCATGTTCATCATCACTACCATCATCCAAGCCAGAATATACCCCTGCATGTGTGTGTGTATTAAGTATGTCTACGCAGTTAGTGAAACATACCTGCACATGTGATAAGCACGTCATTTTTATGAGCAAGTAAACACTGGTACACCTTAGGTTTCAATTCTTTGTGCTGCAATGGCAGTGTAATTATGTCTATATGGTTGTTGTTGTGGCTTGTGGGTCTTGAGCACAACAATCCACTGAAGCAAAGGGTGCTTGAACGACAAGCCAAATGTAACCAAAACAGCACTACAACACCTGCAAATCAGCCTTGAATGGATACAGAAATTGTCGAACAACCCCCAAGGCTCTAAGCCTTCTCAATGGCCCTTGTTTACACCCTACACCCGAGATCTGCGGCAGCGGAATCACTGCTCCTTCTTCCTGACGCCTGGAGCCAAGCGTGTTCTGCCGAGCCGGGGGTCCGTGGATATTTTCCAACTGTGCTGAAGCTGCAACGTGTTTGCCTAGCGGCTTCCGGCGTGAGATTGACTGATGAGGGGGAACAAAGGCCTTAACATCCGAACATGGAAGAGTATTGCCTATACTAATTACCCCTCCTATGCGCAGAGACCCTTTTCCGGCGACCCACTTATTGATTTCTATCAAAAGCGGGCTCGTGCTGGAGCAGCTTATCTATTTGCATTGCTGAAGTACTCCACAGCCGAAGCCGCATCGCCCCCTTCAGCGCCCCCTTAAATAAACCTCAACGTACTCGTTTAAATGAAATCAAGGGATTCCTTTTTGGCGGTCGGCTCATTATCCTTTCATATAGGATCTCTTTTCCGCGTCCTTTTCCCGAAGCTGTCGTCTGTTTCGTCTTAGGAACTTTAGCTCCAATGGCACCATGGTGAACGATCAGCTGCTTTCCATCGGGGGTGAGCAGGCCGATTAGGAAGTTTAACGGGGGTTTCACACGGTTGTTGGTTCAGGTTTACGGCGTGACGGGTTCGGGGTCTTAGGGTCTACTCAAAGGTTCGTGGGACTCGGTATGCACGGCTCCAAGTTCTAAATAAGCTTACTATGTGTATACCTTCTTACGTGACCGATCAGGGTACCAGATGTACCAGGGCTGGGGGCTTTGGGGTACTTCGTACACTGCGTTAGTTTTTGGAGTGAGGATGTGGGGGTTTTGGTTTCCTAAACGCCTAAACCTGAAGCAGACTGGTCGGAGTTTCTGAACCTTCGGCCTGGGTTTGGGTTGGGGCCTTGGGAAAGTTTTTGCTCAAGGCACTGTGATGCATGAGCTTTATATACAGCCGCAAACTCTCTTCTGCAAACCCTGGAGCTTGGCTCGGGACCCGTTCGACTCGGGAGCAATTGGTGATACTCCCCTTATAGTGCTTTTGCATGGCGTAGCGCTTAGGTTTTGTGGTTTAGGGTTCAGATGATCATGGGAATAGGTGCCATACAGACTACTCATGTTCGCATCACACGTACTCATACGCAGCAAACAAACTAGTAAGACTTTGTGGTAGTCACTGAAGGAATCTTCGCATGGTGGGAGCAGAAACAGGAACCGTGATATGCAACTGGTACCAAGAGTAAGGATGGCTATCTGGTCTGATCGTGAGAACTAAGTATCATGATCATCCTCTCCATCATGACAGCAAGGATTCAAAATCAAAGGTTGATGTCCTGTGGCCTGGTGGCGACATTTGGAAGGGTGACACGAACTACAAGGGTTGTGAGACAACCATTCCTCAAAGCGCCACACCATACGGTGTGGATATCCCCCCGCCCCGGCACTGCTTGTGTAAACCCAGGAGTGAGAGCGTGGTTCATTTCTGAAAGTAAGAATCCCCCTTTCTCTGTGGTTGTCTAGACAGGCCCTTGACCTTACGCACGCGATGAAATATTCTTGACCTCATCGACTTCTGCGCGCCTGGAGAGGTGCCACTGGCCGATGGCGATCGGATCGTGCTGCTCCGCCCCTCACCGAGCATCAGGTAGCAGGATTTTTTCTAGCTGTTGGGGTGTTGGATGGGGTTGTGTATGGGTATCGTGGTCTTTATGAGGTGTCATCGCTGTCTGCATGTTGAGGTTGCTCAGGATTTGCTGGTTGCTAGAACTGAGGTGACAATCGTGGCAGCAAGGCCCAATAGCCGAGTCGTGTTCATTTCAACACTAGCATTAGGTCAACGCGGGCAGAAGTCTACGAAGTAACTCCACACCACGCCCTAAATTCCTAAGTCTGTTAAACCAAGCCCTATCAGTATGCCCTAAGCCCCTCCCTGGGTCCCTAGATCCTAAACTCAACCTTCAGCCCTTTTAGCAGCCCTAAAGCCCAGGTCCCGGGAGCGCCTCGCCACTGATGGAGTCCCTTGGATTCTCTGAGACTTTTATGTGCTGTAACATAGGGGCCGAAATAATTACCAATACTTGTTTGGGGGCTCCTTATTATCATTATAGTATAATGGGCCCCAAAACCCTATTCGAATTTTCAAGGCCCTTTTCCTGAGGGTTGTTCTAAGGGGCCCTGGAAGGGTTTCTCTAGGATTTTTGGGGGTTGTGGTCTAGGGATTTGCGGTGAGTTTAATTTCGGGTTTTAGGTCCAAGGCTCTGGGGATTCGGCGTAGGTTGGCGTTTGGGATTTACCCACACTGTCAGCATTTTGTCGTTTGAAGGGTTTGAGCCTAAACCCTAAACCCTAAAACCTTTGTTTATTTATTTGGGGTTTGGAGAGAGCATAGGAGTTTCAGGGCCTAGAGGTCAGGATTGAGGAGCCCTTCATCACGTTGAGGTGTTGAGGGCATGAGGCTTGTGGGACCGGGCTCTTCCCACAGCAGGGAGCCCGAAACAGGTGCGTTTCAGGGTCATGGCTCCGCGGGGTCAAGTAGAGTGCTCACCGTAATAGTCGTGGCGATCGCGGTTCGCGGTACCATCACTACGTCTCGGAAGACGTCGTCACAAGGGTCACAAGAGTGTTCCGATTCATTACAAGCTCTGTCACACCACATCGCCAAAGACATATTCCAACTCATCACAAAGCACAACCACAAGTTCTGATGTGCCGCGAAACTGGGCGCTAGTCTGGCGAGTGATTCTCCAAACAGGCTGCAAACTCTCGCCCAGCCTTCGGTGCTGCATCTCGGTAACCTCACCAAACTGCTCAAGACTGGACTTGGTGAGGGGTGGTGTGCCACACAGTTTGTCGGATTTGCGGACCACACGCATTTTCGGTGGATTTTCAACAACACTGAGGAGTTCAAGATTGCCTTGTGGCATGCCAGCAGGGCATGCCCGTTCTCACAGCAGGGGACTTATTCTCAGCTTGGACAAGCTGCTTAGTTTGCTGAAGGCTGAGGTGCTCCACACGTGCCACGGCTGCTACGAGGGCTGATCACTAAAACCGACACAGGCAAGTTCCTTACGTTCGGCCCGGACTCGACCCCAACATCTACCTGGGCGTTGCTATGTCCTATGACACTTCGAGCTCCTTAATCTGAAGGGCCGCTTGCAAGCAGGAAGAGCGGCTTTCAGCAGCTTGCGTAAGGCACTCATGGCACATCTCGCTCTTCCCTTGACTTAACGACTGGCGCTTGGATTGCCTCTGGGACATATGAAACCGTCGATGTCCTTGAGAATTCCCAAAGTTTTCCATGACACCCTGAATCCAATTCCAAAGTTCTCACATCCAGCCTGAAACCTACAATTTTGATGCTTCCCATATCCAGCCGAATCCAGCCCAAACCGCCTAAACTCAAAGTGGCTTGCAACGGTCTTAGGGTTGAGGATTTTGAAAAAATCCCGATCCCAATGCCATAAACCAAAAAAAGGTGAAGTTGGAAACATACGCCCTAGACGGTATACCTCATACCCTCGACTCAATTTCCTGCGCCCTAAACCTTAACCCTCAGCACATACCCTAAACCTTGCACCCTGCACATTACGGCCTAAACCGGAAGCTTAAAACCCCAAGTACACATTATACCCTACACCTTGAGCCTTGAACCGTACACCCCAAACCCTGACCCTTAAGTCCTAAACGTGGGCCCTGAAGCAAAGAGGTTCCGCTTCGACCTCAGCGGCTCCTTGCTCAAGGCCTCAAGCGACGCGGATCCGTTTTGGGTTTGCGGTTTGAGGTTTAGGGTTTCTTTTGTTTGGCAGGGCCTTGTTATAAGCCCAGGCTTTCGGAATTGAGGGTTTGGGATTCGAGGTTTCAGAGATCAGGTCTTGAGCCTTTGTGGTTTCAGCGTTCAGGTGGGGCTCCCTGGACCCACCTGGGTCGGGGTTTGCCAGGCCCCATAAACTTCAGGGGTTCTTCGGTTCGGGTTTAAGCGTTTCAGAGGCCAAGCACCAGTCGAACCCACACGGGTCGGACCCGAGGCCTTTGTTTAGAAGTCTGAGGCCCCGCTGTAAAGCCCCCCTAGGCGCTGCTTACAGCTGTGAGGGTTTGTATTACGCAACATGCTGTCCTTGTTGTGGCATCTCCCAGGGTCAGTAGTGCTTGTTCCCGGTGTTCAATGATGCACGCCGCTTTCTGGTTGCCTGCTGGAGGCCGATCAAGCCTTGTTCTACAGGCTTTAGCCATTCGAACAGAGTATCATGGGGTACTTATATTTTTAAGAAGCGCGGGGGAAGTACTTTGGTGTATCAGTGTAGGGTAACCCCCGATCCCGAACTTTGTCGGGGTTACAGCTGTCACCCTCAATTACCCCCGGTGAACCCCCCCCCCCCGCAAAAAAGTTCAAAACCCAAACTCTC
Organism: Symbiodinium sp. clade A Y106; assembly: GCA_003297005.1. Classification (NCBI taxonomy): domain Eukaryota; class Dinophyceae; order Suessiales; family Symbiodiniaceae; genus Symbiodinium; species Symbiodinium sp. clade A. The sequence continues at coordinate 58,368 of BGNK01003047.1, read as the reverse complement.
CACGCCTCAAGCCTGAAGTCTTCACACCACCCAACCTCCTCCCCCCACCCCCAAAGGACCCTAAACAAAGGAAGCCGTAGTCGAATCCTCTCAGTTTGGCAGGGCCTTGGTCCATGGCTGCTCCCCTCGCGCAGCTGGGATTAGCTTGTGGGTTTTTCGGGCTGCAGGGTTTTAGTGTTTGGTGTGTTTTGAATTTGCGGTTTCAGGGATTCAGGGTTTATGGGTTTAGGGTTTGGGTCAAGCTTGTTTAGGGATCAGGACTCTTGCAGGGTCCTGAGATGTTTAGGGTTTACATGGGCTTGCGGGGTTTAGGATCTGGGGGTTTGGGGTGTCTTGAGGCATGGGTAACGTTAAGACTCGACCCGCCTCGCCGGCTTGCCATATACAAAGTCTAATCCGTCCCTTACAGCATCCTTTCTCACAGCATGGTATTGTGCTGGACTTGCCCCCTACATCGGAGCCTTGGTCCACACCCTGAGCCCGACGCTAAATCCAACACACCCGAGACCCTAAATTCTAACTTTGGAACCCTAAAGCCATGACAGCTAAGTCTTGTTGCCTAGGTCTCGACGGGTTCGCAGGACCTCAACCCCCTACTGGGTGGAATTGGGTTTAGGGTATATGTAGCCTTCCGCGCCAAACCCGTGCTGCGAATTCGGCGCGGCTTGAGGGTCTCGGGCTCCCCGGACCCAATTTTCTGGGGCTCGTTCGGTTTCGGGTCCATGAGTTTAGGCTTTAGCCCTCCAGTGTCGGACTTAGGTCGGGTTGGCGTTTAGAAGGCTATGCGGCCGAGATTTTTTCGCTTTTAGGGAATTCTTTGGGTTCTTGGATTTTCGGCAGCTTGCCTCTGACACTCGGTAAGGCCACGTCCAAATGCGATCTTCCGCGCTTGCCCCGCCAGCGCTGCAGACCGTCCCGGCCCGCCCCTTCAGAGGTTTATTTGAGCTGGTATAATATTATATGGGATTTAGATTGTTTTCTAGGGCTTGAGTAAAGAAGGAATGTCGGTGAGCGGATAAATGGGGCTCCTTAGTCGTACTGGTGGCGCGATACTAAATAGCACCTGGAACCGCGGCTCCTCAAAATTTTGCAGCTTGCCGCAGGTAGCCGAACCAGCCCCGCCGACTCCTCGGGAGGCACTGGGCATGTGGTCGGCAGGTTAGAGATCGGGGCATTTGGGGGCTAGGTAGGGTCTTTGTGTTGCTTTCATTGCTCTACCATGTCTAGCATCGCTTTGAGGCTAAATGGTGGGACTTCAACTGCCTAAGTCCAGAGTCTTCGAGTGCTTCCCTCATTCTGTAGAGTTCTCCTTTAACCTCGGCTGGGAATGTATAGGGCTTCTTTCCCGAACTCTTTTTTCGGTACCAACATATTATTCGCAGTCCAGAGCCTTAAACATTTCGGACGGCAGCCCGGTCCCTTCGTGAAGGCTCCTTACTTTCGTACACTCCTGCCAAGATAGGTCAAAAAAAGTTGTGGTTCAGGGACTCTTGCGTTATGGCTTGACGCTGGGCTTTCCACGCCCCTGAGTGCTTGTGTGGCAGGCGCGGGCAAAGGAGACGTTGACTTTTCGTGGCGCATGGCAGTACCCGTAGGGCGTAGGGCCAAGCCGTGGGCAGATTGCTCCGTCCGAGAGTGTGCTTGGTCGTTCGAAGCAAAGTTTTTAGAGTCAGGGAGCAAGCCTCGCATGGATTGCCGCCGAAGCAGCGAAACCGGCTGCCGAGTGGCTAACGTGCCCGATGGGCCCGATGGGCTGCGGCAGAAACTTCCAGGGACCGTTTGCACTGCGGCAGCATCTGAGCAGTGATAAGCACTCGGTGCCATGGCCCGAAACGGCCGGCATGGCCGGGCTGGGGAAACACCGCGAGGTCCCTCACCGTCACCAGCGAGCGGGACAGGGGCAGGGGGCTCCGTGGCACCTGGACAAAGCAGCGGTGAGGAATGATCAGGACTCCGCAACCCTTGCGACGGCAATGCAATTTTTCGCGACAGCACAGAAAATTTGAATCTCAGCGGAGACTGAATTTCAAGAGGGTGGGGCGGGGACGGACCTGGCGGCGGCGCAAGAAGGACCGCAGGCGTTTATAGACATAATTGTGCGGTAGCCGGATCGCACAGCGCCTGCGTATATCCGGGGCTGCAGAGAACAGGGGGCGCTCGGTTAGTACAGAGGGCGGAAGCCGGGATTGTAAGACATCGCAAGCGAACTGTGGCCTGCAATGAAGGAATCAAGACTATAGTTGGTGACGATAAGCGCTTGAATTCCGAGGGTGCTGGTTTTGAAAGAGCCCGAGTTTGAGAGGTCATAGGTTGCAGGTGCGGTTCCACCGTGGAGATACCTGTGTTTGGTTGTGAGATTGGCAGGAGGCAGGCACCAATTGTCTTGCCCTGCGGTCGGTGGCATGCGCGCGGCGCTCACAAAACACTTTCTCGCGCAAGCCGAAGCCGAAGTCTCCGGCATTCCAAGTGGGCGAGACCGCTTTTTTAAGAGCGACGGCCGACGTGACGTCGCAGGGTTTCCTTTGCAGAGGTGCCAGTGAAGCGAGAGTTGAAGGCATTTCTTAGAGTATGTAGTCTAGGTAGAAGGAATTCATAACGGATCGGACCGGGGCGAGCCATCCAGAAGGTGTCCCTTCAGGGGTTGCCACGTCGGGAAGGCCTGCACTGCTGTAAGGTGGCAGAGTGAGTGCGGAACCCGGGCATCGGAGGCCTTGTTGTTGAAATTTTTACTTTGTAGCCGGCATGTCAGAAGCGATCCCGCACAGAATAGAGTGTTGCATGCGAGACACGTCTGCACAGGCTCTTCAAAACGGCTTTGTAAGCATTATCGGAGAAAGTCGACGGAAGTCAAGTATTGTCAAGTTAACAGCACATCAGGCGACGGTATGCATTCCGGAGGTAGGCAAACGGACGAGCAGGCGTATGTATACCCCATATAGCTATTAGGCTGCTGTCGAAACTCCGTGGAATTCCGAGCTTGTTGTCGTGTAAGACTTGCGGAAACAGCTTGAGAAGTGAGTGCATTGTTCGGCAGTGCGGTTCAAGGTACATTGTTTGCACCGAATAGCAGCAGGGTCGCAGGCAGCAAAGAGTGAGGGTATCCGGCGATGGATAGATTCCGTGGAGGATGCACCGGGAAAAACCACGGGCGAGGCGCCGCGGGCCTGCGGTCTTTTTGTCGGCACCGCGTCTGGCCTGCGGCACGACAATATTGTCTCATCGACTCGTTGCTACAACTGTTGTGCGTCGTCGGAGTACTGCCAGGCGGCCTGGCATTCGATGCAAGCATGCGTGCATGCATCGCAGGTACATTGCGAAAGCGCCTGAAGCACCATCGGAATCCAAGCGTGCGACCTTGCGCCCGCTCGCGCGACGCGCTGCATTGTTCGCTCCGGGACACGTGGAGCACGCACGCGCACCTGCATTGCGAAGTAGCCGATATTGGTCCGGCATCTGCACTGTGCAAAAGCTCTAACCTGAAACCAGCCACGGGCCAAAGAAAAGACGTTCATCAGCTCCTGCGCTTGTTAAACTTGGCTGGAACATGCGCTAGGGATGCTCGTCAAGATTCTCATGTCATGTACCTGAAGCGGTTCATGAGAAAGCGGACCTCAAGAATATGTTTTTGTATTCGGAAGGTGGCAGGGTTGATTGTCCGTGCAATTGCAGTCAATGTCAACAATTACGGTATTGTAATTTGTTTTCAACATGTGCCCACCTCAGACAACGACAACAACAACAACAGCAACAACAACAACCAAAAGAGTAACAATTCCAGTGACCACGACAACGGCGCAAGCGACGCCTGCCACAACAACAACAGCAACAGCAGCAGCAGCAGTAGCAGCAACAACAAAAAACAAAATCAGCACCACCACCAGCAGCAACAACAGCAGCAACACCAACAGTGAAAAAACCGAACAACCGGAACAATTTGAACAGTTGAACAACAAGAACGACAACCGTAAGAAGAATAATGTTAGCAATAGCACCAACAACATCACCATTGTATCAATGCAGCTAAGCGGTTCTCGCAACTGAGGCGCACGACCTGGCAGTGGTCGACAACTTTGTCAGGTGCATCAGCTATGTGTATGAGTTCATCGGACAGCGCATCTTTTTGGAACACGGTACTGCTGAGACGGTGACCGCGTTCGCCGTCAACAGGGGCCTGGACCCACCACTGTTCGTGCAAGCCGTGTTGGAGATCTGTGGTCGCCTGTCGTAGCAAACGTATCCTGGGCAGTATCTGTCGCAGCTCATGGATGCACAGGCTGCCCCGGCACCAGCACAAGCCGCCCCAGCACGAGCCGCTCAAAGTATCGGGGATCGACGCAGGGCAAACAACACATGGGCTCCATGGTCGTCGTGTCTCGCCGTGGTTTTCAGAAATGCTATCACTGCCGCTGCTGTTGCTGCTGCTGCTGCTATCGTTGCTGCTGTTGCTACTGCTGCTGTTGCTGCAATTGCTGCTCCTGTTGCTGCTCCTGTGTTATTGCGAATGCTGCATTTGCTGCTGCTGCTGCAGCAGCGGCTGTTGCTGTGGCAGCTGTTTCTGCTGCTGGTGCTGCCTTCTGTTGCTCGTGCTGCTGCTGCTGCTGTGCCGTTATTGCGGCTGCTGCAACTGCTGGCGCTGCCGCTGTTGCTCCTACCGCTATTGCTTCCACTGTCGGCGCTACTGCTGCCGCTGATACTGCTGCTGGTGCTGCTGTTACTTCTCCTGCCGCTGCTGCTGCTGCCACTGCTGCGACTACTGCTAATGCCGCTGCTGTTGCTGTTGCTGCTGCTGCTGCTGTTGCTACTGCTGCTGCTGGTGCTGCTGCTGTTACTGCTGCAGCTACTGCCGCTACTGTTGTGACTGCTGCTGCTGCTGCTACTACTGCTGCTGCTACTGCTGTTGCTACAGCGGCTACTGCTGCTGCGGAGTTAGGGTACAAATATTGAAAGGCCACAAATCCCAGGCTGCCAACATTCCAAGCCCGTACTTTCTAGCACGAAGCATTGCCTCCACCAGGTAGCCTGCAAGTGCTGCAAGAGCGCCACTGTGCTGCTGCATATGGGCAGCCACGGGCAGCCGCGTGGGCCAACGCCTTGGGAAGCACAACGTGAAGACTCCGATTTAAGATTGCCGAAAATGGCATCCAATGACCTGCTGGAGCCGGTCACAGTTCCCATCAATCATCCAAGTGAAACACTGATCATTGCATCTGATAGTAACAGTTCGCCATGTGGACGCGACGAATCGGTCATACCAAAGTGTTGTGCCGTCCTGAGGACGTATCGTGCCGAACTGCTCGGTGCCGATCTGCCGGCAGTGTGTGAGGGCTTTGCTGGATTCTCCCGGGAAACCACCGCCGTTTGCTTTGAGCGACGACATGTGGACCTCGTACATACCGGAAGAAGTCGTTACGTGCGGTGCCAGTGTTTTGGAACTAAAAGCCGGCCGTATCTTTATGTTCTGATCGTAGAGATCCTCTCACTGCGGTCCTCAGAACAAAAAGGTTTATATAACCTTGTTTTAACTTCTTCATTGAATCCAAAATCCAACACCCTGAACCCTAACGGTTCTGGTAGGCTTCTCTTTTGCATGTTGTTTGTCATGTATATATGCCGTGTGTCTACATGTGCATGTACATGTAGACATCTAATGTACTGTAACTATATCTGTATATAAGTAAGACCGGCGAAAGTATCTTGATGTCAGCGTATTTACATTGAGGAGCAGGGGAATATGTTTTGTAAACCCTTAAATCCTGAGTCTGAGGGCCAGCACCTCCAAAGCCACGAAAACGAAGTCTCACCTTACATTCTTGCACCAAAACTCTGAAACTCAATACATTGCGACCCATAGGAACCGACATCCCAGAGAGAAAGAGAGAGAAGGCAGCAAAGGCAGCGCCTAGGCACATTTGGAGCCTGAGGGGGTTCATGCTTGAGATTGTCAGACTTGGAACTTTAGGGTCGTAGGTTTGGTGCTTTAGGACGCTGGGGTTTTCAGGGTATGGGATTTAGGGTGCAGGAGTTTGGAGCTTGGAGGTGTAGGATCTTGCAGATTTCATTCAGCTACTTCACACAAGTCGCGCGGAAATCAAAGAGCGGTCTCGACCACTCCCCAAAGATAAAACCCTAACCCCAAGATCCAAAATTTAGACACCGCGCCTGTAAATGTGAAGTCTTTGATCATGAACCCAAAATGTAAACAATCAAGCTGCCGCCAACACGCTTTTGGAGGCTATGCCGTTGAAGACCTCGACCACGGTGGTGACGGACAAAGATTTCAGCTTTTTGCAGTTCAGGGTTGAGGGCTTGGGGGTGTGGTGTTTAGATTAGAGGTTTCCGTTTATCATTCCCCTAAACTTAAACCCTACGCCCACACCCGAAAATCGGCAAAGAACTGTGGCTTTAGGGTTTTTGTGATTGATGGCAGTTCGGCTGAGAAGTCGCCCGAATCACAGAGCTGCAGCACGGACCCTCCAACTTTTCAACTTCAGGGATGCCAGCTACGCCTTGCCTTCTGGCACTTGCAGGATCAAGCGAAGCGGTAAGGGTGCAAGCATGGCTTCAAGTTGCGTATGTATCCTGAAACTGCTTTCGCTAGCACCGGACGCTTCCCCTATTTCCGAAATCCTGTTGAAGTTTAAAGACATGAGCCCTGCACTAAGCCCTTTGAGCCTGGAGCCCTACTCCATAAACTCCCTCCTGGGTCGATGTCGTCTGGTGCCAGGACTTCGAGAGCACGGCAACGGACGCAAGGCCGCATCGGAGTTTCAAAGTCATGTTCAGGTACAATTCATTGGGCGCTGAAAAGACTACGTAGACTGGTACGCGTCCAAGGTATATTCTACAAGAGTCGTATACAGACTGTAATTCTAATTGAATTATGCAGGGACTCGGAAGGGCTACTGTTGCCAATTATTCAGGCCCCTAGAGTAGGCCATTTTCAGTTTGGGGTTTCAGGTTCAGGGCCTTGGGTCGGGTCTATTCGGGTGTTTTGCTTTGGTGCTGATTATGAATATAGATAAGATAAGTATCTACATAGGCCTACGCCCCTTTAGGCCGAGACCAAGAGCCCAACCCTCGGAGGTCAAACGCAACCACCCTGAAGCAACCCATCTCATCTCCCAAAGAGGAGACTCAACTCACCCGACTTTTCAAGACTCAGTCATACGCAAAGAAATTCCGAACTGAGACCCTCATTCAAGCTTTAAAGTTTAGGACTTTGTCAACGCCAGAACAACCTTAAGCCTTAGCCTTAAGCCAAACTTGTAGATGCAATGCTCAATTCAACTTCTACGCACAATTTCTTTCCAGCTTTGAACCCAACCATAAACTCCAAGCGATTATGAAGCCCATGAGCCGCCTTTGAAAACTCGATGAATACGGTATCCTTGAGGACGTGTAGTTGTCTTCACCATTAGGAGACTTTTCCGAGTCTTCAAAGACCCTGATCCTTGAACTGCCTTATAAGGCCTAAACCTTAAAGCCCTCAAGCTTAAGCTCCAAAACCCTTAAACCCTAAACCCACTAAGTCTTAGCCTGAAACCTTAAGCTCCACGCCCTTCAAGTCCTAACCTTTTACTGTAAACCTTAATTCCTCTACATCCCAAGCCTGCAAGAACTCCATCCCAATCCGGGCGCAGGGAAGCGACGGTCGTACCGCCAGCGATGCTTGAGGCGGCGAGGTGGGGCCCTTGGCGTTTTTAGGGCTTGGGGTTGAAGGTTTAAGGTTTAGGCCGGTTTAGGGTTTAAGGTTTAAGGTTTGGTGGCTTAATTAGAGTTTGGGATTGAGGGTCTGTTTGGCCCAGGAGGTGCTTACAGTCTCAATTAAGGTACTTTTCAGATCTCTGAAGTTGGCCATGAGGGGGGTTGTGGGGTTGTGCTTTTGTGAAAGGAAGCGGGCTGTTAGTGTAGAGTACAATGTAGAGGTCTGAATACTTAGTGGCAGTAGCTCCTTGCGTTCCGAATACAGCTATACCATAATCTACTTCGACACCCTGTTCCACTTATTAAGGCCCCTACTTCACACGTATCCCAGCTTGCAGGATCGTTGAGGTTTCAGGCTGTGAAGCCTTAGCTTCAGGATTGTTGGGTGGCAACGACCCATCTGTCCAGAATCTGTGGATTTAGTGAGCAGATGCAGGGGTATTGAAACCCTGAGCCTAAGTCCCAAGCACTAGAAGGCTTGCTACTTACAACCCCAGTTCCACTAATGAACCAATGAGATCCCTATTCATATGTACTCATGAGCCCTGAAGCAGCGGATTGTTCCGACCCATATGTGTTACTGTTTTACGTTGTTGTGGTTGCAGCGGTGTGGGCTTGAAAGCTTGGGCCTTCAGCCTGCAGGCTTTTCGGTCTACGTTAGGTTCACTTGGGGACTTACCTCCGATCTTGAACCAGAGACTGAGACACAGCATGCTTCAGGCTTTTTTTACTTGGCTGCACTAAAGATGCCATGACTGTCGGTCCCCAGGCTGGCAAGAGGCCCCATAAATTCCCCTTAGAACCTGTAGAGCTATGCCCCCACAGACCCTGGGGCCCCAATACTATCGAAAGAACCAGCCCTAGTTTGGTTCCTAAGGCCAGAAAACCTCAACCCTAAAATAAACCCCTAAACCCCTAAACCCCTAAACCCTATGTTTGCTGTGAAGCTCCCGTTTGAGATTGGAGCCTCGGGATCTATCGCGATCAGGATGTGGGGTACAGTGTTTGGGGCGCTTGGTTGTTACAGGGTTTAGGGTTTAGGAGTTTGGAGTTCAGGCGTTTAAAGTTTAGGGGTTCAGGTTTTAGGGGCCAAGGCTTGGAGGTTTAGGATTTAGAGTGTAGGCTTTTGCTCGGCAGCTCTTGCGGCAACGGGTCTCTTTCTTTTCAAACGTCTCATGTCTCATGTTTTCGCTTGCTTGCTTTAAACTCCGAGCCAAAACCCTTAACCAAGCAACTCGCCAGTCCAGTCGAGGTCGGTGAAGGGCGTTTCGTTTCTTGGTGTGGAGCTCTTGTTGGGGACTGAGCCGCGGTGCTTGCGCTGGGGTTTCCTTTGTGGTGCTTGGAGTTTGCGGTATGGATTTGGGGTTTGGGGCGTTTGGGGTCTTGGCTGTAGAGTTTAAAGTAAGTGTTCAGAATAGACAGTGAGAAGGATTGGCACATAAGTTTCGAGTCCACAGTCTCCGGCTGAACACTTCTTGTTTGTTCTTGTGCAGTATACTGGCGTCAAAATTTAGTTCGCATGTCACGTGTTTGTATCTCTAAGAGTATACCTTTGCAATACCTAGCCATGAACTTTACGGGTTCTTCTTGTTCCCTGTCATGATGAAAGTTTGGATTTGTCAAGAAGTAAGTGCATTCGCCTCACCAGGGACCCGATGCTCCCAGAGATCCAAGTGCTAGAACAACCGAGCCCGCAAGAAGCCTAGGCAACCTACTACATCCCAAACCTTTGTAATCAACAACTTCTAAACCCGCAAGCCCTACCGTACAGCCCCTATCCCTCGAAAGCCTGTCCCAAAACTACAGTACATGCAAAAGCCTGGAAACCCCATACAGCTCTGCAAACAAGTTTGAAATGCTTGGCAGAGGCCCTACGTCCCCTAAAGCCTTGCAGAACACACAAAGAGTAACATCTAAGACGATGCTTCAACCATAACAAAGCCGTAGTGGCAAGCCCTACATCTTTGCATTCAATTCTATTGCCAAACAAGGCAAGAACCCACAAACAACCCTGACGGCCTCATTAAACCCAAACGAAATGGATAGAGATAGATAGATAGGCAGATAGCTGGGTAGGTAGGTAGATCGACTAAATCTTCAAACTGACACGCTGCAACCAAATTTTTCATCCCCTCGCGACAAGGCCTCTCTTTGCGCTGGAGGTCGGCGGCGAATGCCTTCGCGTCGACGTGCCAAAGGAGGCCCGGGGAGAGGAGGGTACCTTAGTTCCTTTAAAGGGCTCTATAAGGGTTCGGAGTTTCCGAAAATTTGGGGTACCTTATTTTGGGTCCTTATCATAAGGATCCTGCCATTTAGGGTACTATTTTAGGGTCCCCTATTTTTCGGAATCTCCCATTAGTGGTTTTTCGTTTCTACTGGTCCGGGTTGCAAGGGCTTCAATGTTACATTTAGGGCTTCTATACGAGGCAAGAAAGTTGTGAGCAGAGTGTTTGAGTATTTGAGGAACAGGAGCATACCGCTCGAAGAGGAACAGGGGCAAGCCGCTCGAAAGGGACTCGAGTAATTGAGACAACAGGAGCAAACTGCACGAGAGTATTTGAGCAAAGATGAGCAAACCGCACGAAAGGGATTAGAGTGGAGAAACAGAAGCAAACCGCTCGAATTGATTAAAGTATTCGAGAAACAGGAGCAAGCCGCTCGAAATTGGCTGGACAGTTTGAGAGAAACAGGACCAAGCCTCTCGAACGGGACCAGAGTTTTCAAACCGGGAGCACACAGTAAAAGCGTTTGAGGATTTGAGAAAACAGCGAACGGACTAGAGTGTGTGAGAAACAGGAGCAAACCTTGGAAAGGGATTAGAGTATTCGAACGTCTTCGAGAAACAGGAGCAAACCGCTCGAAAGGGACTGGAGTATTAGAGAAGCTGAGAAGCAAGGGCAAACCACGCAAAAGGGACTAGAGGAGAAAAAACCAACTCGAAAGCTATTAGAGCATCGAGAAAAAGAAGCAGGGTGCTCGAAAGGGACTAGAGTATTTCATAAACGGAGTCTAACCATTAGAAACTGACTAAAGTAAGGCAAGCCGCCCGCAAGTAACGAGAGTATTTGAGAAACAGAAGCAAACCGCGCGAAAGGGACTAGAGCGTTCGTTCGAGACAGAGGGAGGCAAACCGCTGGAGCAAACCGCTCGACATTGATCGGGGTGTTAGAGCAACAACAGCAAACCGCTCGAAACGGACTAGAGTCCTTGAGCAACAAGAGCAAACCACTCGTACAGGACCCGACTATTTGAGATGCAGCGGCGAACCTCCGAAAGGGACTTAGAAAAAGTGTTTGAGAAATGGTACCCACCCCCCGAGTTATCCACCAATTTTGGCGGGGAGAAGAGGGTTGGTCTGCATTATGCCCCTGACCCCCTGGCTTGTACAAGTCAGCGTTGAGTTCAATAGGCCTTTGAACTTCAATACTCCCGACTGAACTTCCATGCAATTGCTTGCACAACGTGGCCTCCTGCCTCACAGCCTTAGCGATTCTCAGCGCCCTTGTATCCCCCTGACCCGCAGTTTAAAACACTACTCTGCGTGTGCGTATGTGTATACTTTGAACCCTAGTATGTGTGTGTGTGTGCGTGTGTTTAGGGCAATAAAAACATTCCGACGCATCCCGAATTTTGAAATACAATCCACGCGCGAGGCCTATTAATTTCAATAGGCCTATTGAATTCAATAGGCCTCACCGGTGGATACTCGGGATGCATCGGGACTGCCCTCATTGCCCGAAACACGTGCGCAAGCATGTACTCTGGTATCCGTTGCATTGTNTAGGCCTATTGAATTCAATAGGCCTCACCGGTGGATACTCGGGATGCATCGGGACTGCCCTCATTGCCCGAAACACGTGCGCAAGCATGTACTCTGGTATCCGTTGCATTGTAGTTCTGGAGTAAGGTTCCTCAAGTGTAGGATGTCCCCGTAGGGCTCTAAGGTATTAGAAATCAACACCACTGGAATGTGCCAGGAATTTATAGGCAGTGCATAATATATGGTCATATACGAGAGAAGCCGACAAGCCCTAGTGCAATGTGTTTGATCACGGGAATATCTTTCTGGCTCGCGGAAATACAGGGTTTCTGCGCCTAACACACATATACATAGTGAATTAGTTCTCAACCATACATATAATTACAGAAGCATGACCGCTGGACTTTGCATCAGATCAAGTATACAGTGTCATACAGTGTCGCCACTTAAACAGACGAATGCTGACCCGATGCTCAGATGTAAATACGCGCATACAGGCACATTCCAGATAGCATTGCATGTACCCATGGAGTCTTAACACCTTATAAAGAAAGTATCTAAAACCAAATGCTTTTACAAATCTACCTNATGCGTATCGGATTCCTTGTGTTTTGACTCGGGGTGCAAAGTCTTTGTTGCATACTTTGGTGCCTATTGCGGGTTGCTGCAATACTATATAAGCATGCACGCACGCATACACAAGTAGTGGCAACCGCAACACACGGCCGTCGAATTGAACTCTTATATAATTGATTACATATGTTGCTCGTATTTCCGTAAGATATAATATATAAGATAGCTTTAAAATGTTAAAGTTAAGGGCTGCGGGCCCAATATTTTTATTCTAGCAGGGGGTGTAGTCCAGAGTTTTGACAGATCCAAAGCAGAGAAATCNAGGCTTCTGTGGGGATGTTATAAGGGTTCCATCAGAGTTCTTTATAAGATTTATCAGGATTCTATCATAGATTTAGAAGGCCTCTATAGAGATCTATAAGGGTTCCACTAACGATTTTTGAGGCTTCTATAAGATACCTATAAGTATACTTTGGATATAAAAAGGGATACGCCTACCTTTCCAATCTTTGATCTTTGAAGAAAGGTGGTAGCATATATGGCACCCCGCTCAAAGACCAAGGTTCCTTTATAATTTATAATCCNCCTCCGCACCTTCGCATTAACCAAGCATTCGCCTCTAATCGGCCGGGATGCGTCGCAGCCCGGGCAATGGGCCATTTCGATTATTTCCACCAAAAAAGCCCAAAAAGGGTAGATAACCCGGGTGGCCATGCTCCGCACCGTGGCCCGCCAAACGGACCATTTGGTCCAACCCTCTTCTCCCTCCCAAAATTGGTGGATAACCCGGAGGGGGGGTAGCTGAGAAATAGAGGCAGACCGTGCGAAAGGGACTGAGGATTTCGAAATCGAGAGCAAACCGCTCGAAAGAGACTAAGGTATTTGAGACACAGGAGCAAACCTCTCGAAAAGGATGGAGTTCGTTTGTCAGAGAGGAGCAAACGGCGCAACAGGGACTAGAGCATTCGAGAAATCGCAACAGGATTTGAGTGTTTGAGGATTAGCAGGAAACCGCTTCAAAAGGACTGGGGTTTTTCTGATACAGGAGCAAACCGCTCGAAAGGGACTAGGGTGTGGGCAAAACGTTGGAAAGGGACTCGATACAGCGTTTGAACCCCTACTATGAAGCTTCCAGGGATGTTTAGCCAGGATCTGCGGATCATCCACGGCCCAGCCATCTCGGAGGCGCGTGGTTTCAGTGTTTTTGTTTCATGGTTTATGTGTTTTAGGGTTTGGGGCTTCAGGGTGTAGGTTTTGGGGTCCAGGGTTTGGGTTTGGGGCTTTGGGGCTTTGGATGGCCGGCGAGCGGCTGTCTGCCGTAGAAATCTGACGCAAGGAGTTTCATTGCAGCAGAAGTACACGTTAAACGTTAAAAGGCTTAAGGCTAGCTTGGCCGGTGGTGGTGGGGGGGAGTTTTAAAAACCAGATGTTGGTGCAGCTGCAACGAATCCAAACACCTGCGACCAGGAATCAAGAATCCTCGATCTTCCCACTTCCTGCCATTCCCTCCCTGAGAGGGAAAGAAGATCGGAAGCTGCTTTCCGCTGCTGCTTGGGCGGTCGTCGCAGCGGAGTTACTGGCGGCCGGATTCCCAGCTCTGGCTTCGCGTAGATTTTTCAGGACGCAGTACCAGGTCTCCCAAGTTATTTCGACGTGTCTATACGGAGTTTGGGCGGTGTTGAAGCTCAAGTACTGAAGCGCCGGCCGCGCATCCCGAAGACTCACACGCAAAAACACAAAACAAAAGGCCTGCTGGTAGAGAAGATGTTGCCATAAACTGGACTGGATTGCAGGGTGAATGCACTTCGTTGCCCGGTGGTCTAGAACCCTGGACATGTTGTTGCCTTGGAGGTATGTTCTCTCCTGTGCAGGAGACTCAAGAGCCTATTGACAGTCCGAGGCGCATGCTGAACGAAAATGCATTGAATTCCCTGTCGCGCCAGCACCTCCAGATTGAGGCTCGGTCCCGGCTTGAAGGGGGGAGGCTCATGTTTTTAAGTAGTGGCGGCTTCCGATTCACATGGCTCCATTGCTCACACGTAGCTTCGGACATGCTAACGCACTGTATGCATTGAGAATTTGTTTGTGCCATGGCGGCAACTGCCCGGAACCTGACAGTCTTCAAACGCCTGTCTTATTCACCCTACCCCGAAGTAAAACACCCAATAGTGCTTCGAAGCTTCAAGGTTGTTGTGGCACATTGATGTCCTTGCTTGGAGCCATCCTTCAAACCAACCGTTGCTGTAATATTGAGGATCCAAACCATGAATCTGGAAGAGTCTCAGAACTCGAATTGTCCAATCCATGCATGAGAACAGAGAACCGGCGGATGCTGAGCAGCCTTCTTTGTGCTAAACTGTCTCTATGCATGGTGTTTTCGTCAGCAACAAACAGCTAAGGACAATCACAACACAGGAGACCCCCATAAATCACCCTAAACCTCCTCCAGGTGAGCGAGGAGATCTCTCTGACGAGCAGAAACGCAGGGACCTTGGAACCTTGAGGTTTAGGGATTGGAGGGTTTGGGGTGTGGGGCGCTCGGGGCTTACAGTTCTAGTAGTAAGTAAACCCGGTTTGAGATGCTGGGGGCATCTGGGTCCGTCCTCTGGGAGCACTAACAACGAACTTATGTTGGGAGCGGTATATCACAGACTGCCTGGAGATTCGTTTCGAACAGCAAAGGATAGTGATTCCAGGTCTTTGTAGATTCCAAGAATGCTGGACAGCCGCCGGTCGAATGAGCTTAGGCTAAAGGAATTAGTTGCATCTCTCGGAGCACGGGGCGTACTCGACGTGTAGATGTTGCAGAGCCTTCGCTGCGACGTCGCAGCAAATGTGGAAAACACCCGCAAAACCCCCCGAGCCGGAGTCTCGGAGCCCCGGAGCCCTAGACCCGATCAGGCCGCCTTCTACGTGAGGAATCTCAGCGCCTCGAACCCAATCCGCCTATGCCGGAACCCACCGATGGGCTGGGGAGGGTTTGGGTTGAAGGAGCTAAGGGTGTGGGATGTACTGATAAGCATGTGGCCGAACTCCTTATTGGTGCGGCAGGAGTGACTTCGGAGGACTTGTAGAATCAATCGTAGTTTAGTGCTGGGCCACAGAAAGGTTTACTGGAACAGTGTGTAGGTGGGCGTGCAGACCAGTCCAGGGTTTTGGGCTTGGTGCCACGCTCTCTCGTCAAGCGCTCTCGAAACTCTTGTGCCTGAAACCCAATGCCGGATTTCTCAACAACAACAACGACGCCGCGAACACGAACACTCCAACATGAAGTCTCGCAGGACCGCGGCTCCTGAGGAAGTTGATTCGGCCGCTCCGCTCAGCCATGGGGGCCGGAGGTGCGGTGCTTTCTGCAAATTTGGTTTGGGATCTCGTTTCAAACGTAATCCCAAAGTCTGAATGGGCTATTCTCGTGAGTTCAAGGTTTAGGGCCTAGGGCTTTAGAGGTTGTTGCTTGGTGGTTCAGGCAACGGGTCTCGTTGTTTGGTTCTGGGATTTAGGGACGGGACAAGTCTTTCAGAGTGCCTGCCGATTTTCCACGTAAAAGTGTACTTCTTGTGGGTTCTTGGCATGCGAGTTCCCATTTTCCCTTGCAGCACCGCATGCCAGCAAAAGAATGCGGAGCGAAGAGATGGACATCCTAACAGTTTAATGGCCTTGTATGGCCTTGAAAGTCAAGTTCTATCTGGCATTTGTCGGGGGTTATTTGGAGTTTCTATTGTTTACTAATGTATTAAGACCCTACAGTGTTCCATTTGGAGTATATTGAATGAGCCAAGGAATGCATAACCATCAAACGTCTAGTCGGTACCTTGATGAAGCGGACCCCCCATGTGCGCATTCGTGGCATGGCCATTTTTCGTTTTCATGTCAACTCATCCCGCTAGGATCCTGAGAATCCACAGCACCCCAATCTCGAAGGCCTCTGTCCCAATAGCTCAAAAAAGACGGGGTGTTTACAGTTGTACACAATGCAGATATTTATGCCAGACAAGCTTTAGATGTTTAACTCCTGAGCATACGTTTCACCTAAACTACATTGCCTTGCCTTGCCCTGCCCTGCCCTGCCCCAACTTTACCTTCAACAATATCTCTACCCTACATTACCGGGCCGTACATTGCGTTAAGTTACATCACATAAACTCACAGTACATCACATCATATTACACTGCATTGCATTGCATAGGGTAGATTTCCTGGGTTAAACTACCTCGCAATCACGGAATACCCCACACACACATAAATGCACACATACATGCATGCATGCATGCATGCATGCATGCATCCTCGCGCATAAATATGTACATATCTACCTCCATACCTACCTACCTACATGCATACATACATACATAGGTACATACATACATACATACATACATACGTACATAAGTACATATTATATATATATATATATGGACATACATACATGCCTACAAAACTACTTACATATCTGCCCATGTACACACCTGCATAACTACCTACCTACATACATATATAGGTACATACGTACATACCTACATGCACACCTGCATACCTGCGCACCTACCCAACTACCTACCACCGACCGACTGACCGACCGACCTACACACATATGCACATACACACAAATACAGATACACATATTCTGGCCAGCCTTAGTATGCCAGGCCGATCCAGCACAGCGACGTCATCGTCCTGAATCCAGTTCAGGCCGTTGAGGTTCAGGGTTTGAGGAGTTGAGCTGTACGGTTTTGCATCTAGTGAGCGTGAAGGCTTTAGGACTTGAGATTAGGGAGCCCTGCGTTTCTAGAAACATGGGGCTGGGAGTGAGCGTGGGAAGTGATGTTTTTTTTTTGCTGTGGCCCCGCCGGGTCTTTTTAGACCCGATGTAGTACCCCAAACATTTTTTGTTATTGTCTAAAAAGACCCGGCGGGGCCTCAGCAAAAAAAAAACATCACTTCCCACGCTCACTCCCAGCCCCATGTTTCTAGAAACGCAGGGCTCCCTAATCTACAGTCCTAAAGCCTTCACGCTCACTAGATGCAAAACCGTAGAGATCAACTCCNCCCTGCCTTTCACCGGGGCAGGAGCAAAAAACAAAAACACCATGGGTGGTGTTTTTTTTTTGCTCTGGCCCCGTGCCGGCGCCCAACGGGGCTTCTCCTTCCCTTGCCTTTCGCCGGGGCCGCAGCAAAAAGAAAAACACCCTGGATGGTGTTTTTTATTTTTTGCTCTGGCCCCGTGCCGGCACGGGGCTTCTCCTTCCCCTGCCTTTCCCTGGGGCCGGAGCAAAAAAAACACCCTGGGTGGTTTTTTTTTGCTCCCGAAAGGTCGCAACAAAAAAAAACACTTTGCACACCCGGGACCGACAGCAAAAAATCTTCTAGAAACCAATGACGCGGGGCACGAGCAAAAAGGGGCCACAACAAAAAAAAAACACCCTGGCCGTGAGCGTGCTCGAAGGGTTCAAAATCCATGCGCGAGTGGGTTACACAAAGGCGTTTGTGTACTTTATGGTCGACAATGATAACCCCCTGACAAGCGGATGGAATTCTCAGGTGCCTGGTCCTCTTGAGCCAATAGCAATTGCGTGAACAGCCCTATATCCGTACTTATCCCGAGCCCCTTCAACCCTAAACCCCTCAAACCCTCAACTCCTTAAACCCTTACACCCTCAAGCCTCGAGCTTTAAAGCTCACGATAATCCAATGGAGTGCTCAGGGCGTCTCTCTTTGGCTGGTCTTTCGAGACCTCTTCACGGAGCGTACGGCTACCGGGATTGACAAAACTTTCCCATCATCTTCGATTTTCTGTTTGTTTGGATCCTCATGATACAGAGGCTTTCATTTAGGTAATACTATTCCTCACTAGGGTTCCTCAATATACATGGTATCCCGGTCCCTCAAAACCCTATTCTAGTTGTTGAGGCCTCTACAGTGTTTGGGTCCTCGTACGTTTGGGTTGTCGGCGCGGGTTTGGAGGATTGTACGTAGGGTTGTTTCTGAGATGCGAAGAAGGGTGGTAATGCAGCTCTGGTTCACGTTGCATTGCCCAGACGTTCACTCCGATCCACACCTTCTGATGGCACCCGTTTTCTGCGAGTTTTAGGGCTTCAGGAGCACTTGGAAGGATCAGGGTCCGGGAACTTGTGCTGTGGTCGCCTTTAGACTGAGAGCAGTTCCGGATTCCGGGTTGAGGGCACCAGAATCAGAGTTGCCGCCTTGAGTGCTTGGAGTTCTACGGTTCTGTTGGCTCCTGAAAAGACCTTTCGTCCGATGGCCAAGATCTATCCAAAGCTCTATGCCGTCAACTGTTGTGAGGTTTGTTTCTTTCCGTGTTTTGGCGGTTTAGGGCTTTGAGGCTTATAGGGTTTGGCTTTCCGGTTTCGGTTAGAGGGAGCTTGAATGCCATGTAATGCCCTTCCAGAACCTTTCACGGCCGCTCTCTAACCCTTCTATAGCGCTTGTAGAACTCTTAGACTTTACGGTTTGCGGTTCGGAGAGGTGTTGCCTTTCTTGCTATTGATGCTTAACGGGAGCTCTGAAGATTGTAGATCCATGATTAGCCTTAAACCCTCAACCCGAAACCGAAATCCTAAATTAAACCTAGTACTATCAACTGTTGCCGCTCGGCTTGCTTTTTTGTTGTTTTTGGGGTGGTTTCCGACTCCGTTTAAGGGTTCGTTAGGGCTTCTATTTGAGCCCTTTTTCCGCTTGGGGTTCCTTTATGAAAGTCGGGATCCACATTATATCTTCTTCGCTTGGGGTTTATGAAAGTCGGGATCCGTAGTTGGTTCCGCGTTTTTTTCCTGAAACTTCGCCATGAGTTGCTCACAGCAGTATGATGGCTCTGGTTATTGCTATTGATTGTTCTTCATCTGAGGGCAGGCCTCCTCGATACTCTTCTGACTTGGTTGGGTGAGTGACGCCCGGTCCTGGAATAAAGATAGTTTGCATGCCCCTGGCAAACAAAAGCCCCTTATGGCCTATAACCTTGAGCCCATACCCTATAAGTTAGGCACACCGCATGTATGAGCCAAGGATGCGGCCGGACCAGTCGCTGAGAACAATGCCAATGCAAGCGAATCGCAAAAGCGTCGGGAGAGAGCCGGTTTGGATTTGAGCTTCATGTCCGAGAGGTCATGCTTCAAGGATGGGTGCCTAAGGTTTTAACTGGTTTTTGGTGTATGGGTTTGGAGGTTGTGGGTTCCGTGTTCAGGCTTGTGGTTCAGAGCGCATTGCGCATCGTGTCAGGGTTCAGTATCTATTCTGAAAACTATAAACCCTTACAGTACCATAAACCAACCCTAAAGCCTAAACCCTAAACCCCAATCTGAAAACTAGATACCCTTACAGTGCCATAAACAATAAGCCTCGAGCCGGGCTCATGGGCCAGGGTGCAAGTCGGGGGCTCTTGAGGTTCAGGGCTCCGGGAGATATCGAACACGAAGCTTCAGAGGCCTCTAGGGTTCGAAGCCAAATCTCTGCACCTCAGAAGCCCTGGGCCTGGGCCCTTCTCCCGAAGTTCACGCTTCGTTTGAAGGCTACATTCAGTTCATCCCTAAGTCAGGTATACCTGACCTGGCACGTACAGCTACTCAGCCTCCAAGCAAAGCATACTCTAAACCACTCTGAATCCCCAACACCTGGAAGACTTCAAGAAAAAAAGGCCAATGGCATGAGCCTTCACGCATCCCTTGGTGAAACAGGCTGTTTCAGGTAAACAGCTGCCAAATCCCGGCAGAACCAAATAGGGGTTAAGGAGTATTGGATTCCGGATTCATGGATATCTGAAACAGTTAGGCGACTTCGACATGGGGAAGTTCAGCAACTTGAGATGAGTCGCAGTGCTCAATCACCGTTTGATCCCAGCAGCTTTGCTCGCCACTTTTCTGCTCAACCAGGTCACCGTGGGGTGAGGAGGCGCAGCCACAAGAGACTCCGTTCACACGAGGTTTCCATGTCTTGAGATATCCGGGCATGTAAGCTACCCACTTCTAGCTGATCCCAACTAGGCCGTGAATGCAGAAGCATACTCCACCACACAGACGGATCAGTCTGCAGACCTGAAGCTGCAGTTTTCCTATGCCAGGAAGGATTCGCCGCTTATGAAGCCTTGAAGCGTCCAAAGCTGAAAGCTCTTAGTGCTCTTACATTGTCCTTGGCATCGTTACTTCACACGAAGCCGCGAAGAAATCAGAGCCCTCCCCCCTTCGTCTTTCCGACTGCTCTCTGAATTTTCCTCCCTCCTCTGAGTTTCGGGAAAACCCCGGAGACCCGGAGAGTTGGGCGTCTAAGCCCGGCGCTGGCGGCAGGGCCTCCAGAGAGGCCCCCTCCCTCCCCCGGCGGGGTTTAGGGGGGGGCTCTATTAAGAAGAAGACGAAGGAAGTCTATCTATCTGGGTTTAGAGGGATTCTGCTTTGGGTCTGTTCGGTATTAGGTTTCAAGGTTGCAGGGCGCAGTGAGGCGTTGAGGGTTCGGGGGTGTAGGGTGTAGGGATTTAGTGTTGAGATTTGGGTTCATTTGCAGAAAGGGGTTTCCTCTTGTGGGTCGTCTCGGGTAGTTATTTTGACGATGAGACAGGCCATGATGAAGAGCAACCTTTCGACTGTTAGCCGCCCTCGACCGCTCCTACGGTGCATTGTTTGGGGTTTTTTGTTAAGCCATACTTCCAGTCCTCTTGCTAGGTCCACCGGTCCTCAAGCCGGGATGTTGTCATACTTGTCAGTGCGATGTGCACGTGGATGATGTTTTCATCGCAGGTAGTTGGACTCTTAGGGAAATGCTCCCTTTGCAAGCGCAGCACACGAGATGTAGCTTACAGTTTCCTGCCGATGCTGCGGGCATGTGTAGTTGACAACTCTGAAGCCGTCTGCACCTTAAAATTTCCTTGAATTCTCAACAACACTCCGCGCTTCCCCCCGGGCATGAAGCCCTGTGAAGCCCGTACCTTCCGAAACCGTCCAACAACCCTTGTAGAACAAAACCCTCATAAAGCCTGACGAACAAGCCCTGCTAATGCTTTTAAACAACCCTATGCGCCCCTAAAACACTATACAACCCCTAGGATGACTCTGCGAAGACCCCGTTTAAAGAAGGCTCCTGTATGGATGGGTGGAGCCTGTTGCGGTCCAACCGGATCTGTGAACTGCCCGGGCCTCTCAAAGGATTCCGAGGTTTTTAGGTTTCAGGGGCCTTCGATTGGAGCTTTGGTGGGTTTGGGGTTTGGGGTGCAGGGGTTCGCGTTTTCTGAAGGTTTAGTGATTGTGGGGGGCGGGGGGGGGGGGGNCATATTTAAATTATTTAATTGGGGCCGGGAATTAAATAATTTAAATAATTTAAATAATTTAAATCCTGGGGGAGGGGGTCTGGGGGGGGTAGTTCCACAAGGATTAAGTGTTGCTGCTTTCAGGGTTGAGGGTTCGGTGCACTAAAGGGAAGGTGTCACAGTGCCTTCCTGTTTAGGGTTTTGAAGTTGCAGGACTCGCGCTGTTTAGCCTGACAAAATCCCAGTGAAGACGAGATTGAAAAATTGGCCAGATGCCCAAACCATGAATGGCCGAATGCCCGCCGCCGTGTAGACATTGCTGGCTTTGTGTTGCAAGAGAATCCCAAGCTCTCCCATGGCTTTGCTGCTGATCTGATGCATGTTGAAATCTGAGCTCATCCTGAACTGTAAATAAACCACAACCTTAAGCTCGAAACGCTAAACTTTCAAAACCCCAAACCCTACTTGAATCGAAGGAACCACAGTTATCGTGATAGCAACCCTTCTGACTAAGTACCCTGCAAAGTCCACGGCCAAACCGTTTTTCAGGCTCTGATCTGTTTGCGAGTCCGCGCTCAAACTTGCAAACTGTCGCCAGTATCACCTGCAAGGACATGGTGGGGAACGCTTGGGAACTTCGTCCCTGGGGTTTCGGAGTTGTGGTTTGGGAATTGGTGGTTTAGGTATAGGGTTTAGATGCCTGATGCCCTCTTAGGGCTCCATGTGCTGAGACAAGCGGGGCAAACTGGGATTCTAGCTCCATCCTTATCTCTAAGCCCAACGCCAACAAACCGCTCAGCTCTAACTTTTCACAGCCCATAAGCCTAGCCTACAAAATTGTCCAACCCTACAACCCCGACTGATGTTCAAGACTCTAAACCCTTTTCTGAACATGTCCAGCCAGAAACATTTAAGCAGAGACCGGTGTAGGGTCGCAGGAAATGCTGGAAAGTCTCGCCATGTATATGTCTCGAGCGATAAATGTAAAGCTTCCCCCAACAATGCGTGACAACCCCACGGGGTCCTTACTTTTTGGCAGACTTGGCTGCCGGCAGCGCGCGGCTTGCACGTTCGGATATATTTAGCCCCCCCACAAGACCCGATAAGACTTCTGCTCGCAGAGCCCATGTTCTACGTAGCGACTTCGGGATGCCAGGGCCGAAGGCTTCAGGGTCCCAAAACCCTGCCCTTCGAGACTCGCCGTAAGCGGTTCACGGTTTTGAGGCTAGGGCTTAGGATGTTCAGTTGCAAATCTAGGGTCTAGGGCTCTAAACACCCGACGAGCATCACCCCAGACCCCGCAAGCCCGAGCTCGCCCTTTACATGACATCTGCCCGACACGCTCAAACCTTTGAGCCACCCTGAAGCCCCCAAAAGAGAACTACACCCATCCCCCCAAAGCCCTGATGCCTTTGACGCTCGAGCCACCACCTCAAACGAAGCCTCTGATGCACGGGAGGATGAGCCTTTCGATCCTCCCAAGGTGCCGTCTATCTGTTTTCAGTGATTCTCGCTACTGCCCTTGCAAAGATCGCTAATCTTGTTGCTAGTGATTTGTTGTTGTGATTATACGGTTGATACGGCTTACTATCCACAGTCATTGAAGTGTGGCACTTCTTCGGGGTTTAGCGCTCAGCATTCCTTGGTTTCAAGCCTGAGGCCGAATCTGGTCAGAACTGCTGGTACATTATCCGATAGCAATGACCTATATGCTGTCAGCTGCCCTAGCCCTGCCAAAGTTCGTCAAGGTGCAACCCCTGTAGCATGTCTATGGTTGGGCTGGGGTTTTGGGATGTGAGGTTTGAAGGGTTCCCTGAACCCTGTACCCGTTTGGGTGCAGGAGGTACGGATTTGCGTGCATTTGGATGGTTTCCTGAAGCCAACTGCCCCTTACAGGGATCGTGTGTGTGTATATATATATATATCACACACAAACACATTCACGTGTTTGCATATCTCATATATACACGCATACATATTTACACTTATAGGTAGCGTACGTGTGTATATAGATGTATGTATAAACTAGATGCGGTAGATGTACTCCTTCGCAAAGAGAGACCCGGATCGCAGGCGCCGAAGGTGACAAGCCGTTTAGTCAATGGCTCCATGGATCCGGAGGTCTATCGAAAAGCTCTTCAGGCAGGACTCATTTAGAGTCTTGGCGGGTTTCACGAAACTAAGCCTGAGGGGTCGGTGGTTGATGGAAGCTTTGGAATCGGATCCTGTTGTGTATCTATCTATAGGGTCTACATTAGGTTCCTGATTTTCTGAAACTACCACTTATAGTTTGGAGTTTGGGGTTCAGAGCCTAGAGACAAACTCGGGCCTCTGAAGCGCTGCTACACAAGGGCCGGAAGGTTCGTGATTGTTTCCCTTACAGTCGCCGCGTAAACATACCATACGATATCCCAAAACCCTATCCCAAACATGAAGGCCCTTCCATTGCACCCAAAGTGGGTTGATTTGCGTTGTCGTTTTGAGTGGCCTTTCTTCTTTCGCAGAGCTAGATTCAGGGCATTAGAGTATGTAAACTTGTAGCACTTGCCGTTTAGAGTCAGGGTTTCAGGTTCCTGCCCTCCATGCCCGGATTTGTGTGTTTGATTGTTCGCCGTACAACCCAAACCCAGCACCTAATCCAAAATCCCTGATAACCCATGAGGCTCTTGAAGATCATGAACAACCTGTTGTCCCGACGTAGTCGCGTCACTCCCGAGAGTAGGTCCGTGTTACAGATACGCCTAGAAAATGCCATAGCTACTACTACTACTACTACTACTACTACTACGACTACTACGACTACTACGACTACTACGACTGCTACTACTACTACTACTACTACTACCGCTACTACTACCACTACTACTACTACTACTACTACTACTACTACTACTACTACTGCTACCACTACCACTACCACTACCACTACCACTACCACTACCACTACTACTACTACTACTACTACTACTACTACTACTACTACTATGCTATAGTTGCACCTAGAAAGGGGCCCCCCCGCTTCAAGAATCCTCGTAATGAAGAGAGTGGCAGGCAGAGCTCCTGCAGCAGCTGGAGGGCAAGAAGGTCGACCGAGTGCTACACGCCGCTCCGATGCAGTGCATTCTAAAGGACTTCAAGTTTAAGCCATATAGTTCCAGAATAGTCCGTAATTTACCATACCAGGACTTAAGTTCCTGAACAAGAGCCCAGCACCCAGAAGGCTCATTCGGGAATCCTGAGCCCCAAACCTGAAACGTTAAACCCTTGAGGGTCTGGAGTTTTTGATTCCTACAAACCCGAGATCCTGGATCCCACGCTCGAGAGTTAAATTCGCATGTCTCTTGATCATTCTGAGAAGTCGAGCCCTCGCTCACTTGTTAAGCAGATTGGGATACAGGAAGCATGAACATGGAGAGGTAGATATTAGGCAAAGTTTGGAATTTTCGCAGTGATCAGCATTTCAGACTTGGCAATTGCTGTCTAAACACACACGACAAGACTCCGGGTATCCGAAATGTACATGTATTTCGTTGGGGTTCGTGCTGAAAGTCGGCTCTCCCTCAGCCTTCAACCCATCTCCTTTCTGGTTCAGTTGTGGTGGGGTTTAGGGTGTCTAATACTTAGTTAGGGTTTAGGGATTACAATACGGTGGAGGGTTCAATATCGGGCTTAGGATTTGTGTTTTATCCCAAAATCCTATCTGGGCGACGTGCTTCGGCTCATGTGTCACCCAAACCCTTCAAGGACCCTGGACGGGTTTGGAGTTTGGGGTTAAACACTCGAACCAACCTCTGTAGCCTCGCACCGTGAATCTCCCGCCCAGGTCATTATCAGACTTCAGGCGCGTCGCTCCGTGTTAAGTTGGTGCCCAAGGTACAACATGATTATCGGGATCTCGCATGTGAGTAGTTTCGGAATCCCCCGGATACAAGCTTTATGCATCGGGCTTATGTTGTCTTCGAGGTAGGCCGAGACTCTCGAATTCTTCTTGTGAGACTTGGTGAAATTCAGGGCCAATGCTGCTCTCAGTTCATGAATACTGGTATCGGCAAGTGCCGGGACTATTGGAAGTACTGCAATGCCGGCAGCGTAAGGAGCAGGAGTCGTGGTGGCAGTAGCCGTAACAGTACTATGGTAGGGAAAACCACAAAGAGGCTTTTTCTTGATGGTCGCCTAGCAATGCGTGTCTTCCTCGACCTGATGAAGACATCCTGTCCCCAAACCTTCAAAGCCCTAGAGACAATCCAACACATCTTCATGTTCATAATCTTGAGCCTCTTTAAACCTAATATACGGGCCTTAATAATCACCTATACTATTTTGGGGGTTCCTTATTATACTTATAATGTACCCCAAAACCCTATTCTAATTATTAAGGCCCCTATATAAGGCCCTAGCCTAGAGCCTAAGACCGAAAACCCCCAATGCCTAAGCCCTGCTGCTTGCTCTGCAGGCCTATGTCCGAAGGAGACAGGCACGGAGAAAAGTGATGAGAATGAGGCCAAGGGCCACGAGTTGGCCACGGCAATTTTGGGCCTGAGGGTTTTGGGCTTAGGATTAGGGGTTTAGGGTTTGACTGAGGGTTTGGGGTTTCTGAGGCCTGCGGCGGACGTTGTTAGTTGTCTGTTGTTCTTTGCACGCATGGCGGCCATTTGCAGGGTTTCTGGCGTTTAGCTCTCTCTCTTTTTGATGGCTTCTCCTTTGACGATAGCTGCTATCGTAGCCTTCAGATGAGCGATGAGGCACTGTTCCGGTCAGCGCATTGGCGAGCATATATCAATCGGCAAAAGAAGCTGTGATCGACGTATTGACCCCGGGTATGACTGGCACGAGGCAGTGTCCTTTCTGCCTGTAGCATAGTTACCAGCAAATCGGTAGCCAGTACTGGTAGCGCTGGAACAAGCGTGATGACTGCATCGCTACAGCTGCTGCTGCCACTACCACTGCTGCTGCCGCCGCTGCTGCTGCTACTACTACTACTGCTACTACTACTACTACTAATACTACCACGCCAATACAACTGCTCCTAGTACCACCACCACCACCACGACAGGGACTACACTGCAACTACTCCTAGTGGTAGTAGTAACAACAACAGCAGCAGCAGTAGTAGTAGTAGTGGTGCTACAACAACTACTATTATTACCACTACCATTAGCACTACCACTAGCACTATATACCGCTACCACTACCACTACCACTACTTGTACTGGTACATGTACTACTAGTACTACTAGTACTACTACGAGTACTACTACTAGTACGGGTACTACTACGAGTACAACATACCACTACTACTGCTACTACTGCTACTACTGCTACTACTGCTACTACGACTAGTACTAATAATAATGCTACTATGAATACTCATACCACTTTTATGGTTATTATTGCTAGTTATTACCGTTACTACAACACCTAATAATATTACTATCACTTCTCCTACTCCTACTGCAACTGCTACTGTCACGAGGGCGGCTGCTACTTCCACCACTGCTAAACCGTTACTGCGATGAAGACCGCGGATGCCGTGACGAGTGAACCCACAGAAGCATGCGAAGACCGTGCCAGGGAGCAGCAAGTGGTGCAGCACTACATGGACCCGGCAGTACAGAAGCTGAAGCCGACAGGCCTGTATTTGCAGCAGTGGGCTCAGAATGCCATCGCCTGCAAGCTGCTTTATTTCGGGATTGAGTTCGGAACTTACTTCGTTAGGGTTGTTCGTGTAATCATCACGGTATTGTTGCCATTGCTATGGTTTGATTTGCTACTATCATGTTTATGATCTGCGCCTGCTAGTAGTCGTGGTAGTAGTAGTAGTAGTAGTCGTAGTAGTCGTAGTAGCAGGAGTAGCAGGAGTAGTAGTAGTCGTAGTAGCAGCAGCAGTAGCAGTAGCAGTAGCAGGAGTATTAGCATTATTATTATTAGTAGTAGTTTTTTTTGTATTCTTGTATGTTCATAAGAGGAAGCAGTTGCAGCTGTTTCGAAGGGCCTGAAAGAGCAGCTAGATGTCCGTTCGGCCCAGTAAGGTATCAAACCAGAAGCCAGCACCAAAAGGAATGCAATTGCAGAAAGTGGCCCCATCGACCCCATACCCGAAAATTCGATCTCAAGCCCACATCCCCAAACCTTTGAACCCCAACACCCTACCGCATGCTTCTGGAGCTCTAGCTATCACTTGTTGCCAGGGGGCCGTGCCTGGGAGTGGCTCAGGGCCCACTAGGTGAATGTATGTGCAGCAAGGGATATCACCAGCCAACTCTGTCAGAAACCCCAACATCGGTTAGTAAAGGATCCACTGTATCAGTCAATGATGACACCCTAAGCCTAACGCTTTACGGAAGATGGGCAAGCAAAGCCCTAAACCCCCAACCCTAAAGCCCAAACAGCCCCCTTAACTTCCCCGCACCCAGCGGCCTCTCAGGTCCTCACCTGGCTTTGCGAGAGAAGACTGGAAGCGACCCGACTCGTCCGCTTTTTCGGGTCCCGTTAATAAAGGGTCCGTGAAGGGGCACATATGTGCTATGGGGTTTAGGGTCGAGGGTTTAGGGTTTACGGCAGTTGAGATCATAGATCTCCCGTCGGGATGCCGCAAACCTCTTGCCAAGGCCCCTGTCGAACACACAACAGAAGCCACTGTCTAACAAAAACCTCTATCTAACCGAAAACCACGTGCCACCCATAGGCCTGGCTGTATTGAAGAGCAGGGGTATTTACGTACATATATATATATATATGTTTATGTATATATATATATGTAGATATGTCGGGCCCATCGAACTCAGGTCCCAACAGCTCAACTTTCAGTTTCTGTAGGAGCGTGGACGAGTAGGTTGGCTGACAGCCACACGAGTACGCCACCCCTCAACCAAGAGCGAGCGCACAGAAAGACGTGCAAGTCTCGAGGATTCCGGATTTGCAGCCAGCACTAAATCTAACTCCTGTACCGTTCTTAGATCCCAACTACCGAGCCGGCGTCCGAAAGCCTCAACTCAATAGGACTGATGATTAGACGGACCGTTACACAAGTATCAATGGTAGTAGGAGTAGTGGTAAGACTAGCACGAAAAAGCAACAATCCCGACACTAACAGTAGAAGCAGCAATAGCAGTAGTAGCAAGAGTACCAAGAATAACACAAATTAAGCCGACAGTAATCCCGTAGCTAACCATGATCGACAGGTCTGTCCCCTTCCCTGGACCATTTGGGATTTTTGGTGCTTCGGGTCTAGGGATGAGGGTGTTACGGCTTCGAGGCCTCGGCATTTAGGGTTTAAGGCCTTTGGAGTTTAGGGTTTTATGGATAAATAGTTTAGGGTTTGGGGTTTAGCATAAACCTGTATACACAAAGACCAAGCGAAGTACTACGACGATTTCGAATATGCCTATCCTATGGGTATGTTAGCCATGTTGGCACAGTCTTGGAGACAATGCCTGCAAGACCCCTTTGTTTGCGTAGAATGTCGGCCCACTGCACCTTCGAGCAATAGTATGTTTTTTGTCCTATCAACCTTCTTCACATCTGTAACGGACTTAACCCGACATCCCAACCCCGTCAATTGGCGCAAGGCAGCGGCGCATCTGTAGCATCCAGCAGCCCTAAGTACTAAGCCACTATGCGCTGAACCAAAAGCCCCAAAGTATCCAAATCAGAGACCGACCCAGGGAGGTGGCTTCGCAACTTTCCGACTTGCCCTCGCTCGGGGCCCTGTCAGAGACTTCAAGGCTTTCTGGATATTTCAGATTTTCCCTGTACTCTAAACAGCGAACAGTTAGATGTCTTTCTGGTGGCTTGAAACTCTTGAAACCGCACCTTTGCCAATCATAAACCGGGGTTGCTTCTCACTTGTGAGAGCTTTCTAGGCGCTTACACTGGCGTCAAGAACCCTCCCCTGGACAAAGCCCGACGTGCCAACTTTGAGGGAAAATTGGTTTGCATTGTGTCCTGAGGTCTAGGGTTTGTGATTTTAGCGTCTGGGGTTTAGGTTTAGGGTTTAGGGACTGCATCTTTATTGCGGTTTAGGCTTACGGTTTAATGAGCATGACTTGCAGGTTGTGGTTGTTGTTGTTGTTGTGGTTGTTGTTGTTGTCGTGGTTGTTGTTGTTGTTGGTGGTGGTGGTGGTGGTGGTGGTGTTGTTGGTGTTGTTGTTGCTGTTGTTGCTGTTGTCGCTGTTGTTGTTGTTCTTGTTGTTGTTGTCGTCGGCTGCATACATCATCAGAAAGACCTGGCGAACTTGGTTCATAACAGCTTCTGCTCCAGTGCGTGTCTCATAGCCACCTCCATGCTTCTCTCGCGCAACAGTTCCGTCAAAGATCCATCCACGTTGCTCTAGAACTAGCAGCATGCATCTGCCTCACAGCCGCCAAGGCCCCGTACCATTGTAAGCCCCAGGGTTGCCAAGAAGTCAGGTATGGTTTATCAAAGAGTGTTGGCGACTTTATGTTCCGCTCCTTACGAATGTTGACAAGTTTGTGTTTCGGGTGTCCTTGTGGGGATGCCAGTTCTGAAAGGATCAGATCTTCGCTGCATTGAATTGTGGGCGGGCTTCGACGTTCGGGTGATTCGGCGAAAGCCTCGGAGCACACAGTATACGTGATCCCCAGGCTCTAGACCCTAAGCCGTTGATCCCGGCGACGAGGATTTGGTTGGGGGTTCAAACTGAAACCCACGGAACTTGAGCTGAGGTGGAAAAGATGACGTGAGCCCATCCTTGGCGTTGTCGACTCATCGGGCCCTAACGAGCCCCAATCTTGGCCCACTTTGTTTTATGCTCGGAGCTGGACGACCCGCTCTCACCGCAATCAGCCCCCAGCCTCCCGAAAGCGACGACCCTAAGCCCTCAAGCACTCGAGGGCGGGGCGTTCCCTAGTACGTCATGCACCAAGCGGCTGTCGGGTAAAATGCCCGCCAGCTCCCTTCCACAATTCTTGTTGGTAAGTAATTCTTCTTGATTTTGTGTCTGACTGTTGTCCTGATACTTAGTGGTCGTACAAGCGCGGACAATATGATTGGCACTGTTCTAGACTGCTCTCGTGAGGACTTCCTGGGCATCAGTTTGCAACTTGCTGCCAGTTTTCAGTGATCCGGCGAAGTGCTGCAGGACGATGTAAGACGTCCGTCGGTGCTGAATCTTTCGGGCTAGCTGCATCTTCGTTGTTGCACCCAGCGTGTCGGTTAGGCATGTCGGTGTTAGGATCCTTCGCCCAGGCACTTTGAAAGATTCAAAGGGTGGAGCTCTTCGAGAAGGCCCTATCTTAAAGCGTCTAAGGCCAGGCGGGTGGAGTAGAGGTCCCATGATTTAGGGCTTTTGGGTCTGGGCAGGGCCATGGTTTCTGCAACATGGGCGATGGCAAGACTGGTTTTGCAAATCACTTGGCCGGACCGGAGGACCGGACATTTCCGTTCAACATCGTGTCTCACCCGCACCTCATCGGAGGGCCCAGATACGATTTCGTGAGCTGATGTCGCAGTTCAATCGCTCGAAAGGTTGCTGGTATATAGCGTTGGAGCGGGAGAACAAAACTCTGCAGCTTAATCCGGTAGACCCTTCTTCATCAGCCACTGTCCCTTCTTCTAGTTGCGAAGCGCGCCTGTCGAAGGCAGGCCGCACAGGCGAGAGGTTATGGTTTGCCAGCCAAAAGAACTGCTTCAAGTGTGCCTGTGTCTGTGCGTGTGGGTGTGTTCCCAGAGAGCCCAATGCCCTGCAGTGGAAGATGCCTTAAACTAGGAGAAGAAGTCGTACAGTTTGTGCAATGATGGTAGCAAGCAGTCTGCGAACGGGCTCCTAGAATCGGCTTCTCTCTCTCTCTCTCTCTCTCTCCGCCTTCGCAATTTGTATTATGGCCTGCGGGCGTGTATTAAAGTATATGAGATGTATGTGTATATATATATATGTATGTATAGATAGATAGATAGATACTAGAAGTGGGCACTGTTACCAATTGTTGTGGTGCACGCTGCGCTGCTTGCTGGCTCAGAAGCGGACCCCAAATCCCCCTGCAGGGTCGTAGGACCTCGCAGGACAAGTCATCGGCTCTGCAGGCGCAGGCAACAGTCCAAACCATGGACCCCCATCTTCTGACTCTACAGACACACCGCGAAACGCGCTTGAATAAACAAGAATACCATGCCGTCGGGTTCTCGAACATATCTGCTTTGCAAAGCCCCTCCAAAGCCCTAGTCTAGCTATTGAGGCCGCCAAGGTAGCTCGTCAGGCTTGGGGCATGTTGCCCGCAAGAGATGCAGTCAAATTGCTGGCAAGAGCCCAACCTGGATCGTTTCATGTTCTCCTTGATCTTCTTGACAGCAGACAACAACCAAATAAGCAGCACCAGCATGACGCACTATTCCCAAGCGTTGCGTCAATATGCACAATCGCAGTCCCGTCATTGTTCAAGTAGCGATGGACCTGTAGTAACATGCAGACTGTGGACAAGCGGAAGAGACTCGGCAGCCGTTGACCTGGCTGTTGGTTCGGAGTGTTAGCGTCGGCTTTCGGATTGTGGTTTCAATGTCTTAGCAATGAGAGGTCACTGCTTTTGCGTGATCATTAGGATTGCCACTCTGCTACTCTCACTGTTTGCCTTGCTGCTTACGAAAACTTTGTCGGAAGTCTGGCATTGCTCCTCTTCACTTCCAGCTCCGCTTCCGAATCGTGGAGACCAGAACGAGTGATCGAATCTACAGAGAGAACTACATTCGTGGACGCCCTTGAGGCCCTTGTGGCCGATTAGAATCAACCGGCACAGCCTCGAAGAGAACATCCCCGAAATCAGTAGCTGAATCCCTCAATCTAAGAAGGATGCTCTAATATATCCCCAAGCCCCGATCGAACCATTGAGTCCCCTTTACTGGGCCCTATAACGGCTAAAATTCGCACAGCCCCAATTCTGAACCCTTAACGTCCAATCCACCCGGAGGGTGATCGAAGCCTAAATCCTGACACCCTCAATACAGCCTTTACCCTTGACCCCGTACGCAGAGACCACCTTCCTTAAGTCCTCAATACCTAAAGCCTCTTTGGGGTATAACCCTGAGCCCCCTCTAGGCCTCCAAGAGAACTTCCGAGGATCTTTGCCTGCGCCAACCAAGACTGCAGCTTCCGCGTTTCTTCGGACCCTGCGCTTGGGGGCTTCTGCTGCCGAGGTACGGACATTGTCGCGTTTGGAAAGGGCCGACAACACAAGGAGTTCAATGTTGTTTCATGCGATTTGGTTTTATAGGGTCGTACGCCCTTGGCAGTAGGAGTCTCTCAAGTCTCCAGTGCGTGTTTGTGTATGTTTTTTCTCTGTCTGCCTGCCTGCCTGCCTGCCTGCCTGCCTGCCTGCCTGTCTGTCTGTCTGTCTGCATGCATGCATGCGTGCAGGGAGGTGGGTAGGCTACGGTATGTGAGTGAGCGTCGGTTTATATACTGTGCGATGTAACCTCGGTTTGGGGTTTAGGCCTCTTGCCCTGTCTAGCAAAGTTGGCCTGCGACTTGCCGGCGTCCCCAAGCCGCACCCTGCCCGAACCCAGTTTAGTCCCAGAAAAGACGGGGTTGATCTGCAAGAGGCCCCTTCACAAGGACCTTAAAAGAATTGCAAAGGAAGTATTCTTCCTCCGAAACTCTGAATCGCAACCATAGGCCCCAAAGCCCAAACCTTCTGAACCTTAAACCCCTGATACTAGTAGCCCCTGTTTAGAGGGATGGTCGTTTGTACCATGAGCCTGCTGGAGGCTGCTATGCAGCTCTCAGTTCCGGAGCCCCTCCGGAGCACGATGAGGACTGCGAGCAGGCACCCAGGGGGTTTCGGGAGGGATCCCTGCAGGGCTTAGAGTTGGGGTTTTGGAGTTTAGGAGTTTCGGGATTTTGGGAAAAGTTTAGGGTTTAGGGCTTTGGGAGTTTAAGGCCCTAAGGTTTAGAAAGATGTAAGTGGTCGGAGCAGGCATCGGGGCGTATGGCCTCGGGTCGATTGAGAAACAATAGGAGCAAGCATCACAACAATCCTTGCAACGCTTTCGCTGGCAGTATGATTCAATGATTGGTCTTGGGAATCTTTCTTCGAGTACCCTATTCATACTTTGTGGATTTTGGGTATACAGCCTTGTGCAGCCTAAAACCCAATCCTTCTCGGAGCGCTGGAAGCCTGTCACCTACTCTCCAAAACACTGAATCCAGGACTCGAGACTATGCTCCAGCTCCCAAACACAAAAAATGGGGCCGCTATAATTTGTAAGACTTACCCACCTCCCACCTGACGACCCCCCTAAACGCTCTAATCAACCTTAAACGCTAAACCCCAAACCTTAAACCCTAAACCCCAAGCCCTAAGCCCTAAGCCCTAAACCTTTAGGGCGCGACATTACCAAGCACGAGGTGCCCCTTGTCCCTCTGTTCTCAGGTGCCAGCGGCTGCCTTCCTGCCGCGGTTTCCCGCCAACGCGGCTCCAAAGCGAGGCCTCTTGCAGTCTCTGACCTCAACACTTTTGACGCGTAACTCTAGAATCATGGAGATGGGGTTCGGGTTTAGGGTTTGCGGTTCTAGGTCCTTCGATTTAAGGCTTCTGCCCTATTGGTCTGGGCGATAATGGCTATAACCTGCATTCAAGGTTCCCCAATCAGGCGTGCCCGAGCCTCTAAAAGAGTGTTTGCTCTCTCTCGAAACTGCCAAGGAGTCCTATGTTTCACCAAGCCCGTTTTATGAGCAGTACTTAGCTCAGGTCAGGGATGAAGTGGTGGAGGATTTGCCCTCACTTGTTGTGAAAACTTAGAACTCCGAACCCCGCGCAGCATCGGATTTAGGCAACCTTCCAAACCCGTGGCCGGTCGTTTTGCCAGCCTGAACACAATCCCTGCGAGGGGACATGCTGAGACCTCGCAGAACCGACTTGTTCGTCGGGATCCTGAAACCCAAAGAAGCAGGTCCAGAAGGTTACCAAGAGCAGGACGTTTTCAAGGCATTGAGTTGAACTTCGAAGCTTTCGCTGTCTGGCTTGCAGTTCCTTTTCTTGTTGGCAGGCTTTGAGACCTAAGCGATTTCCACGGACCATAAGCCTTCATTCTGCTCGTCAACATACACGTAGTTAGTAAGCAGGTCTGGAAATGCCATGACAGCTATTGAAATCGACGTTATATATATATATATCATATATATATATATATACACTATATAGAAACCTGTACGGTTTGGTTCGCACACAGACAACATGCCGAGGGACAGCCAAGCGACCACAAAAACACATCGTGAAAGACAGAAAGTCAACGCTTCCGACGAGATTGTCAGCGCAAGCAGCCACATCTGAAAGTAGGCGCCTTGTCCACAAAATTCCCCCCAATCCCAAGACCTGGTTTTTGAGGTGCACAAGTAGTCCGTCCCCCGCTATGGCCGACGACGACTTTTGGAAGCACTGGATGGGCCGAAGGCTTTTTACGAGCATTACAGTTGTCTGAACAATTACCACAGGTATTCGCTTATAGACAGTCCCTATCCCTGTGTAAGTATGGGATAGTACACCAAAAACATTTCATTCGAATTCCAAAGGCCCTTAGAGCGATGTCACACAGTTTGGTCGCGTGTGAGTGCCTCCGAGACACATCAAGGAAACTCCTAGGATGAGAGTTGAGGGTAGGGTTTTGAATTGCCGCAAAAATATTCAGTGATGTCATAAACAGAACCATAGTTGTAATCATGGTCATAGCAACTTCGAGAGATTATCACAGTTGCAATTTATCAGGTATCCTGATAGTATAAGAGTTTGTGTAAGTGCCATTGGGGTCTCTGGATTCTCGAGTTCCTCAAATGAGGGTAAGGTCAAAGCTTTTCGAAGCACTCTTGGCTAATCTGGCCTCCTAGATTACTGAGCATTTTAGGGTGCCGTCTTGAAGGGCCAATACTACAATCCTTGCTCTCAATCCTTGCATTTAACCCTTCCAAGGACTAACCCCCGTTTTCATTCGTTCTTTGACAGAGTAATTCTTCAAGTGCTTTCATCGTAGGATCCCTCATCTAATCCTGATTATAAGTTTTAGCCGGAGGAGGGTCAATAAGTCGGAATTTCGCGCTTAGGCTTGTGAGGTACCGTGAGTACCATTACGACGATTGCTGCTACATGCATAGTGAAACGTAAATAGTGAAGCTTGCCATTTCATGGACAGTGTTATTCTGCTTTTGTCCTTGCCGCCACTGTTCTTACTGTCGTCGGGTTTGATTTATTGTCAGAGTCGCTTTCTATTTAGCAAGCATGCTGTGTCGTCTTGCCCAATATCATCAGATCATGCTGTATTAATTGTATTGTACTCTGTTTGAATGTTATCCCGGTCACAAGAGCAGTTAAACACGGCAAGTCACCACCGAGGAATGGGACTCACCTTTGCATCCCTGCCGCGGCAAAGCAGCCCCGTCAACCGCAGTATCCCCCGCCGATCCCCGGCGCAGATCGGGATCTTTCGGTTCTTACTGTGCCTTCCATGCAACCTACTATAGAGGGCTGAAAAATCAGCAAGAGTCACACCTTGTAGGCCCTCTGGTTTTCTATCAAAATACCACAGACTCCTGTTCCAATTGCTAAGGCCCGTTTGGTGCTAGGCATATACTGTAGTGCCAGAAGACACAGGCTGTACCAAATCAGCAAGTACCACTGTAGCGGAGTTCCTCACTGTTTCATGCAAAGCGATCTCGGTTTGCGGTTATGTTCCTGCTGCAAACAACAAAGATCGTTAGTTCTTTGCCCACGACCCCTCTGCCTTAAGACTTGAACCCTAGGCCCTAGAATTGTGTCAGAACCCTGCTAAATCCTAAACCGTAGGCACTACTAATGAGTACAACCTAAGTCCCGCAGGATGACTTATGCCTATCTCCCAACCCACCTTGTAACATCTTGTAACTACCCACGAACCTCCAAGGAAGCCCTACCAACACACCGAGGGAAGAAGGCTGGAATCCCCTACACCCAAAAGTCAAGGCACAGGCGGCCCGTGTACTGCGGGTGGGCGCACGCGCATGTTTCCCTCAGTCGATGGCGAAATGCCGACCAGTACGCCTGCCCGCCTCCCCACAGCCACAGGGACTGTAGCACCACGTCGGACCCGATATCGGAACATGCCCATTACCCTAGCACTGGGTGGGGGAGCCTCTGAGGGCTCTGCGGGCCCACCTGCGGCAGGCCTTGAAGCGAAAAGAAATGCACGCAGAAGAAGACAAAGGTGTTTTGGCATGAGTTTAGGCTTTAACCCTAGAAGGAAGCAAAGAAGGAAAAGCCTTCCACTTACAGGCTTCAACAGCTCGTCGCCATAGTACGATGCACTCGACAGGACTTTGTCACGAGATACTGTCGCCTACGTGCTATTCCACGGCAGGCCCTAAACCCTAAACTCCGAAAGCCCAACACACATAGAAGGAAGAAGTCTCGGATCACCGCGGCTGAGCCCTGGTGGACTGAACCTGTCGAAGACTTCTGCGAAGAGCCGGAGTTTGAGATCGAGGAGGACAGGATTTAGGGAAGCTTTAGGGCTTGCTGTATTCGGCCCGTTTTCCCTGACAGTCCGTAAAAAACCATGCCAGAATTTGCCGAAAACCCTGTTCTAATGACGAAGGCCCCTAATAAAGCCTGAGGAGAAGAGGGTTTAGGATTTCAGATTTGCGGATTTTCGGATTTCCTGGTGTCAATGTCCCTTTTTTCCATCCTGGACCTTCAGGACCTGAGAGGTCAGGGGTGGCATCGAGGGCTTGTTGATGTCTTCATTCGGCCGGGGAGTTTAAGGTAGTGTCATGGCAATCTCGGGCAGGATATCGACACGTGTTTTGGGTTTAGGGGGTAGGGTTTAGGGGTGTATGATGCATGTCAATGAAAACCGTTGTGATCATCATCATTTTGTCCTCCTTCTTCTTCATCATCTTCATCATCGTCTTCACCATCTTTATCGTCGTCGTCTTCTCCTTCATCTGCATCATGATCCACAGCGTGGCATGTGTGTCAAGCATATTGTCGGCGAAAGCAGAAGTTCTTGTGTGTCTTCTGTTGGGGGTCGGGAGTCGCACAATGTACTTGAGCACGGATACTTTCTCCGTTGCAAAACAGATGCAGAGTAGTACATCTTAGGACGAGATTTCCACACATAGCAACAATTCCTAGTCGTACGCATGAGTGAAATAGCAACGAGAGCAACAGCATTGATCGGTGTAGTGCCACCAGCATCAGCAACATCCATCGGATATCAAGTACGACGCACCAACAATTTATGAACACAATGCCGAGCTGGGAAGTCAAGCATAGCAACCTCATCAACACAACATCCAGCACACTCCCCGGGACTTGGCGAGTGATACGCACTTTTTTGTCGGGTGTTCGGTGAGATAGAATGACGCTAGACGAATTGCTTCTTCAGAAAAGTATAGATAACATCCCCAAAACGGACCGTGCTTTCGCATCTCCAGGAAGAAGACTTTCCTCCTGTCGCGGCTCGGCCGAATCCCTGCATACCGAAAGCCAAAGCGGCGAAGAATGGAGCCAAAGCGCCCCAATCTGTTTTTCGGGGTATTCCGAAGGCTAAGGCCCAAGCGAGAGCAAACGAGGCGTATGATGTTTACGAGGAGGCGCAAACTTTTCGTATACCAAAAGCCAGCTTTTCGCTGGAAAATGGTGTGCAGAGTGCCACCAGCAAGGCCTCTGCGCCTGGCGCTGCCTCGCCTGCCTCTGCCTCCGTCTTCCGTGGGGTGCCGAAGGCCAAGGCCTCCCCCGCAGCATACGAGGAGGACGAAGGCGAGTCGCTGGACGAAGAGCAGCTGCCCGTCGTACGGCCCCGGCCTAAACCCAAGAAGCGGCAGAAGTCCGCGGCATCGGAGCAAAGCGCAGAGGAGGTCATGGCCTCCTCCGTTGACGTCGAGGCTTTGGAGCGAAAGGCTGCTGAGCGTGCAGAGGAGCGCTTTGCCTTGGGGGAGGCGACGCTGGCGGATCTCAAGTTACTGGGAAGGAAGAAACGAAAGTTCCTGCCGTGCAAGGATGCCTTTGGCTTCACCTTCTGTGAAGGTATCGCAGAGGATTTTATGGTTTGCCACATGTGCTTACAGGTGCATGGCTCCATCAATGAACCCGAAACGTTGGAGTGCGAAGCTTCGTCGGAGTCGGACTTGGTCGTTCGTAGCTTTACGTAGTATCGATGCACGTTTCCTAGGATGCATCTGAGGGTCTCAAGCGTTTCCCAGACCCCTGAGCCCCGAACCCGAAGTTTGCCAGAGCGGCAAACCGTGCCTGAATTTTGGCACGGTATGTCGTCTCGTGGCTTAGTCGCTTAGTCTTGCGACAGCCAAGCAGAGATGATCGAAAAGCGGCCGTGGACATGTTGGTTGAAACAAGGGGGGAAAGATAGTTCGCATGGCCTGGGCCTAGCGCACAATGGCTCGTGATGTCCTGGTTACTTCGTGCCCTCGTTCGGAAGAACTTCATGCTGCATGCGTGGGGACATGTGCACCCATGCTACGCCTCCCTAGTACCTAAAATCTGGTGTACATTGAGGAACTACTGTGAACTTGCTGGTTAGCACAACTTTCGGTCATAGCTGTTGACCCACACTGTGGGTCCCGGCACAACCCTAGACACTAAGCTCACTCAACCCAGTCTCCAACCCCAAAGGATTCGGCAAATAGTTTAAGTCTAGCTTGGAGGTATTGTTTGGGTGGTGGAAGAATTCGATAGACAGACCACGACCGTCACTGCTTGGCACAGCATGTACAAAGCTCCGCCCTTACGATCGGCCCAAGAAACGGCCACCCTGGACCTTCATCCCTGATTTTGGGCTTTTGGGGGCGTCGGTGTCGGCCTAAATATCCCCTAAGCCGGCTCCGAGTCTTGTGACCGAGACAAACTAGGTAACTAGGTCCTCAGTTGCACTCTTTGTTCTAGAGGTTATCAACATGCAGTACTGGCGACATGCCTGCCCATGATGTGAAGGTGTCCAGCTTTAGCACTACGCTACTCTGGTGAACCACCGAGGCTCCCATATTTGCACTCTTGCAGGGTGTAGGCTTTAGGGCCAAGCCATGTTCAGCAGCTTTTTCGGCGGCGGCAGCAAGGCAGCCGTGACCTTCTCCGTAATGTAGAAGCCTAAGCTGGTCTAGGGCCTAGGGTGATGTATGGGAACCCTGAGGTTAAAGAAACAATCAATTTTTCAGCACCGCATGAACCCTCCTGCTCTTCGCCAACAGGAACCCTGCATGCGATGGGTTGTTCGGACACAAGCCTAGACCCAGCACCGAGACCTCTAAATCCTTGACAGCTACTTGACCCTTTACCACCTGTCTATAGCCTGAACCCTAAACGTGGAGGGTTCGGGGTTTAGGCCGAAGACTCCAAACAAGAAGACCAGATGCAAATCGTACGATGACAGGTTGCGCGGCCCAGTTTTCGCTGTGTAGTACAGTGTAGACCCCTATGCTCAAGAAACGGGTTGATTAGTCAGGGATCTACAGTGTTCAAAACTGCTGTTGTAACTACAGTAGCCACATGGCAAAAGCTCATTGAAACAAGCGGCAGTTCTGACGAAGATAGTTTGACCCCAGATTCTTGAGCGGAAGTGCGCAATTCGAATCACCTGCTTTTTCACGTTGAGCTCTTCGCGCCCGTTTCGTTGCCGGCTGCTGCGACAGGAAGAGTGTTTCCTGTCAGCTACATACCTGAAGAGGATCTTGCTTGAGCCCCAAGACGCTATGAGTTTATCACTAGGAGTTTACTCAAACGAGGATCCGACCAACAGACCCTCGTTTGAAGCACTTGCATTCCACTCTTCCACAAGCTCACAGTCGAGTCTCAGCTTCGAAGATGTCCAGTTGGAGGTTTTTGGATGGGGTCCGTGAAAAGCATTGGCTTAAGGCGCGAGACCAGGCAGGCAAGCTGGGATTTCCACAGAGTGTTTGTACGATCGTTGTATATAAGTCTTAGACCCCAAACCAGTAAATCCCAAGTTTCAAGCCGCAAGCCTTGGCCTTCAACCCCAGACCCTACACCCTCGGAGCCCTAAAGCCAGCCTATGAGCCCGCATGCCGAATCCCTTTTGTGTTCAGCACGGTAGGCTGCGGGGTTGCAGCCAGATCTCGAAGCTGGACGGCCAGGCAGGGTTCACGATTTATGCTGGTTCAAGGTTGTCTCAAGGTAAGGGGCTAGGATTTAGTAGAGTTTAGATTTTGCGTAGAACTTTAGGGACTGACTGAATTGGGGTTTCGTACTTACAGGAACTACTTCTCGCCTCAATGGTGGAGGAAGGGTCGATGGCCAACCTTGGGAGCAGTATACTTGAGCAACAAAGGTCGCCCCATAGTAGATCTCTAACTGCAACGCAGTACTTGTATATCCCCAGACCCAATCGCAGTGATTTCGGCCCACCCCTTTAACACCTTTTTCTAGTAGTTGCTTAGGACAAGGAACTTTGAGGCATTCTACTTGTGCCGAGGGGCTCGTTCAATTTGCATCATTTTCTGTGGCCTTGCGTTTGGGGTTAGGGCTGTGGTCGCAGTGAACCTTCGTATATGTTGTATGGAGGTCGGCACGGATTCCTTGTTTACAGATGCGGCCGGAGTGGTCGCAGAAATGACTCCCGCTAAGTATTTGCTGGTACTCCCTACAAGCTGCGGTGTTATTGTGGTTGTCGATGTCGGTAACGCGAAGAGGAGGGAGACGGATTCAGTCTTCCGTTTGTCTTGGGTCGGCCTTCTGATTGGCTGAGACTTGGTACTTGTTGGCTTTCGGTCTGGAGGTTGAGGTGGAGGTTTAAGGTGTACGCCTGGAACCCGAAAACTTGTACTCTGAACTTGTTGAATTCCTCAAACCTCTATAGGCAAGCCCTACACCGAAACCAAACACCCATGCCACACCCCGAGCCTGAATACACCCTTTTTTGACCAGGCTTTTGGTGAGCTTTAGTCTATCAGCGACTGTTTTTCGGGTTCCATCTGTTTTGATATACATGAGCTTAGCGGTCGACTCCACAAGCTTAATATCTGTTGCGGTCGTTTCAGCCCCAGTCTCATCCCAGAGGTTGCACTCTAGCTCCCTGCTTGGCAAGTCTTTAGCTTAGGGTTTAGGTTCAGGGAAGTTTCAAGCCGATCGAGGTGGCGGCGGTGCCTTGGCCAACCTTGGCAGTGAAGCCTGGGGCCCAGATGCATCGATGGTCCAAGTTACATAGTAGGCTGTGGGCCCCAGGCTGTTACAATCCAAGTTAAATGCTGTTGAATTGCCTGGCGTCACAAAGAGAGAAAAAGAGAGAGAGAGAGAGAGACAGAGAGAGAGAGAGAGAGGGAGAGGGAGAGAGAGAGCGCGAGAGAGCGAGGAGCGAGCGGCAGTGGGAGACAGGGATCGACAGGGAGAGGCTGGGAGAGGCTGGGAGCGACGGGGAGAGACTGGGAGAGACTGGGAGAGAGAAAGAGAGAGAAAGACAGAGAGCGAGAGAGAGAGAGAGTGTGTGTGTGTGTAGCGACCTTTTAGTTGCATGCTTTATGAGCATCTATCACAGAACATGACAGACAGGCAGGCATGTAGACAGACAGTCTTGGTACCAGAGTCGTTCTTGTCAGGTCATCTTTGTTTGTGATACACAGCGGCTGTGCCAAATTTGTGTCTGGCATTTTTTTAGAGGGAAACCCCCAACCTAGAGAAGACTTTTAACCAGCAGTAGTATCCTTTATACCCATGCAGTAGCATCCCGTAAAGCCAGTTGTAACCTCAGCTTCGCAGCAAACAAGCTAGCATCCCTCAGCCGACCCTGTCTTCAGTACGTCTTCAAGCTGCCTCTGGACTGGGGGGGGAGGGGAGGGGCGGGTCCGTTTCCATGATTGCAGGATTCCCATCTTAGAGGTCTATAGGGCTTTGCTCGGCTTATATGGAGATTAAACGGGCTTAAGCTGGCTCAAGGCACGGCTCAGGGTGCATAGTGAGAGAATCCAAGAACATTGAATGTAGGAATGGCTCTGGGACTGCTACTGCTAGTGAGGAAATCAGTATCAAGGGATCCACGAGTGTACCTCAAATTTTGTGTCGTAGGGTTCACGGGATTGGGTTGTGGTGAGGGGGCAGAATGTAGGGCTCTTTTGGGGTTATAGACCCTATGCCGATGCCTTTGGTTAGAAGTGCTTGGGCGTTGCCCAAGCCCATAAGCCCATCAGCCGAGCTTCGGATCTGAGTTGGAACCGGGGATTGCGACCTCCGTCTAGGGTTACTAGCCTTACTAGCCGCAATCACGTTTTGACGCGTCTGGAACCAAAGTCACAAGGATCAGCGGTCCTGAAGTGTCGGTTCGATTCCCCAGACGTCATCCCTAAGAGCGGAGTGAACTCGCGCTGGGTTCGACGAGCCGAAGCTCAGAAGGTCTTGCCGATGTGAATCATGTTGCGATGGGCTGCGAGTTCTCTCCGGGTTCGAAGTCCCATTCAGCGATATCGGAGCTTTCACAGGCCGAATGCTTTTCGGGCATTGAAATTTTTGCAGAGCGAGTTCTCTGTTGGGGCTAAGTGCCGTAGCTCCGATAAACACCTTAGCTTGCTAACCCCCTTGCTCCTAAACCCTTAACCTGTGAACCAAAACCCTCAACCTCCACACCCCCGCATAAACCCTCTAAACCCCCCTAACCTGCAAAGTTTAAACCCCTGTGATGACTCGTAGACCTTCCTCTCATCAAGCCTTCAACCCCTTCTCTAGGCTTCACAAGATCCGTAAAGAGCACCTAGAAACCTTCCCAGGGCAACATAAGCATGCAGCCCAAACACACTTGGCACCCCCCCCACCACAACCCTTTGAGAGCAACCCCTGCCACTCCGTAGTCCCTGAA
Organism: Symbiodinium sp. clade A Y106; assembly: GCA_003297005.1. Lineage (NCBI taxonomy): Eukaryota > Dinophyceae > Suessiales > Symbiodiniaceae > Symbiodinium > Symbiodinium sp. clade A. The sequence continues at coordinate 15,294 of BGNK01003047.1, read as the reverse complement.
CGCAGCCTTGAGGACAACGCGATAGAACCGCTCTACGAGACCGCTGACCGGCTGAAGGTCGTCAAATCGGGGCTTAGGGTTCAGGGCCACGGCTTAGGGTTCAGGCCTTAAAGTTTAGGGCTTGGGGTTTGGGGTATTGACTGAGGTTTCATTGAGGATGTTACATGGGCTTTAAATAGACTTTGGGACTTTAGAGTTCGTAGACACAGAGGCGATGCTGTTTACGACAACAGCGACGACAACGAATCCGGCATCAACACAACGTTAGCAGCAGCTCTTGCATCAGCCGCTACCTAGCCATGTGTACAATTGCGCTGCATGCACCTCTTGATAGTCTCATTCGCAGCATCGCTCGTCATGATTTTGTATCCCGTGGTCACTGAAGACATCAAGGAATCTACTTCAACCCGAAATTCCAAACTCTAAGCCCGAATCCACATCCGGATTTCCAATCTATCGACTCAACCTCAAATCCAAAGGCCACGAACCAGGTAAACTGCAGCGCACGTGAAAACCGAGCCACAAACCGGTGCCCTACACTACACCCTGCCACCTGAGCCCTACACCATGAACTCCAAGAGCTACTGCACACCGTGCCTTCAACGCCTCAAAAAGAACAAAAAGTCCGCAAGCTAAGCCGTTGACGTCCCGATGCCCGGACCCTGAACGCACATGTCCTCACCACAACTCCAAAGCACTAACACCAAACCATAGGTCCTAGATGCCTGGGACTGAGATTCTAGGGTTTTTGGGGTTCAGAGTTTAAGAACCCAAAATCCCAAATCAGGAAGCCTCACAACCTATAGGCTGCAACACCACATGTGAGTGAATCCTAAACGATAAACACTTCCCCTACACTTCCCCGAGAGGATCTTTCTTAACCTGTAAATCTCGGACCCCAAGCTTTACTGCCTTGGCTCTCAACCCCCGAATCCCTGAGCAACCCTAACCCCCAACCTGAGAGCCCTGAGCGTCGAATACTCCGCCTTTCTCTGCTCGCGTCGGAGGCCCGCTTGGAGGGCCGAGACTTCGCCCGATCGGAGCGGCCCTGCTCGAGGGCGGTTCTAGGGGTTCTAGAAGGGCTCCACAATGACAATGGTTTCTGCAAACATTAGCTGCTCCGTAAAGGGTGTCAGAAGGGTTGCATAAGGGTTCCATGACAGAAAGGGGGCGTCAGTTTGGGCACTGCGAGTGAGCAGTTTCAGTAGCAGATGCACCGGGTTCTGGGCAGAGCTACGGTGCTCGGCGGCTCGGCACACCCGCCTAAAAACACACCCACACGGAGCCCGCTACCCTCCAAAACATCTCAAATCCCTCAACCCTCAGCCCCAAACGGATTTCCAGGAGCATGTCGAGCACGTCCGCTTGGCTGACGTGGAGGGTGAGATGAACGAGCTGACAATGGACAAGGCCCGGGTCCTTGCAGCCTTGCAGGGGCTTTAGTAACGGGGTACTGTGAGAGGGTTCTTCAGTGGTTCAGGAAGTGTAGGAGCCTTAATCATCAGAATAGCGTTTTGTTTCAGGGGTATACTATATTCTACAATTTGCAATTGGGAACCCTACGGAAGAGTATCCTTGGCTTGTGCTTCGAACTGAGCTTCTTGAAGTCTCAGCTTCCGGGTGCCAGGACTCTACAGTGCTCACACAACTCGTGCTAGAATGTATCACCCCAAACCCTGTTCCAATGACCCAGCCCCCTGTATTTCGCCATGTACAGCAAGGTATCCGGATCTACATTGACCCACTGGCCAAAGACGCAACGACCAACTCGCGATCGAACGACACTATGCAAGTACAAAGGTGTTCGTGGGCCGTCCCGTCGAGCACCGCAAAAACCGAAGCCTTAAGCAATGCCAGTGTCTGTGTGATTACTCAGAAATTATGCCATGGTGCAGGGAGTGTCACCTGTAGTGAGAAGAAATAGTTAATTACTCATGAGGACCAACCCTGCTTTGCATCTAAGTTTCGGGTCATGGACTGCGCAAATGCTCAGGCTTGACAAGGGGTTGGTTGGCAAGTAGGGCAGTGTGCAGTTCGAAATGCCTTACTTAAAACTAGATGCTTGTTGTATTGGGCTTTTGTGGTTTGGGGGTTGTGTTTGGATTCTGCTCTTTTTTGTTCAGGGATCACCAAAAGCTGGCCTGGCTTACTTGGCAACAAGGGGTACCGTACAGCTTACAGATTCAGGAACCAAGATCTCGGTCACGCACATTCGCTTTAGGCTTCGTCCATGTGCCCGTGTACACGTGCTTGTCAAAAGTAATGATATTGGAATATAGGTACATACATAGACGTGATCCAAGAGTCAAGCCACAAAGTTTCCTACCTCCATCCCTGAGAGGATAACGACGAGTCCATCGATGCACTCACGAAGAAGTCGCTCGAGAGCCTCACCAAGAAGACAGCCCATCGGCTTCCATGATCATGACGATGGATTTGACGGATGCTGGCGCTGATGCTTGCGTCCACGACAATTGTGATGCACCTGGTGGTGACGAGGATTAATGCCATTGATGACGGCGGTTCCCAGCACTGTCATTCGTCTTAAGTACTTGTCGAGGTTGCAGCTGTTGCTCTCGTTTTGTTGCCAGGCGTGCCGCCAGTTTCCCTGTTGTAACAGCTATTAGTAGCATCGCTAGCGTCATCTTGACTTTGACTTTACTTGTGTTGCTGTTGCTCCTGACCGTACGGACATCCTTGTTGCCCTCATCGGCATGATCATCGCCTGTGTCAGTATCGTCATATCGCTCTTCTGCTGCGATTCTCTTTACAGCAACTTATAGAAAGTTGGACTCCGGCCAGCTACATCTGACAGTTTAAGCTTTCTTTGACAGTGTTTTCTGAACTCAGAAGCTAGATTTGGTGTGAGTTCTTGCATGCCACGGTCATGTCATGTTGCGACCCCATGAACGCTCCGCCAGCTAGTCGGCGCGGGTTGAGAACGCATTTCGACTTCCTCCGCAAACAGAAGCACAAGCAGATAAGGTGGAGCCTAAACCCCGACCTCCAAAAAGCGCCCTGGGCCTTTGCCAACCTCTTCCACCCATCACCGAAGATTCGCTTAGCAATTTCGACTGTTTCCAGATGCTTGGTGATTTCGACTGTTTCCACATACACCAGATTTCTCTGTCCCGATTAAGTGCTACTCCGGTTCTTCTTCGGTCCAAGAGAGCGACGGAGCCTAGTTTTCTATGCCCAGGTCACGCGGACGAACAAAGGCCTGGCAGTGTCGTGCCGTGCTTCTTAAGCTCTTCGGGTTTAGGATGTTCAGTGTGAGGAAACCTAGGGTTGGGAATTAGGGGTGAAGCGGGTTTTGGGGGTGTCGGCGTAAGAAAGCCTGAAACCCAGAGACTCCACGAGAGGATGTCGGAAGATGCCGGACTGTACGGCTTTTGCATATGGCATGTAGGGTTTCTTTAGAGTACATAGCTTTTAGGGTTGATGTTGAAGGTATATACGGTTTAGTACATGCTTTGGGCAAAAAGCTTCCCTTATTACCATGAGACTCTTGCACGAGCTTTTCAGAGGGATGAGCGCCCTGTGCCGTCAGATGCCAAGCTCCCACTGGATGCGGCGAGGATCTGCCAGATCGAGTCCGGCCGGCACAGTTGCTCATCCCCAGCTCAGCACAAAAGCAAATCCCTAAAACGAAGCCAGCCATGCTGGAGACTTTCTCTCGGCTTCTGAACTCCTCTGCCGAGTGGTTTGCAACGATGGAGGGTTCGAGCGACCACTGAGATAGCAAGTCCACCGAACCGATCAATATGTACTGCTCTGGAAAAGGCAGACGGCCTAAAGACGAAACCCAGACCGTAAACCTTACGCAGTATAGCTGATGCTGTTTAGTGCCGCCGGAATAGTAGTTCACCCAGACTGGCACGTTGAACGGTGCATTCGGTGGCTGCTGAAATGCGTCATCCTATTGTCAGTTTCTGCACAATGTACCCTGTATTCTTGTCGCACAAGTCTCGTGACAGATGCAACAGTGGGCACCTCACCTCTTCCTAGTATTCTCATCATGCTTAGGCTTCGCATCTATGGATATCCTCTTTGTTTATCATCGCTCTGTCTTCGTCCCACCATGAACCCTGAAGCTGTTACGTACGCCCGCCAGGAATCGGCTGAAGAATGACCCATCCCTGCAGATCGAGAAGAGGCCAGCCAGAGCGAAAAGCGTTCAGGGTTTAGGGCCTGTGGTTGAGATGTCATGGTCTAGAGAGTTTAGAGCTAGCCCTTCAAGCTCCGCGAGCCCGAAACCCTAAAGCCTGTATCCTGAATACTTCTCCTGAGGTCCGATGGAACGCTGCTCTGGGAATTCCCGGCTTTGCCCTCAGCGACGCTTTGGGTGATGCATAGCTATCGTGGTGATTTAAAATTCCAGGGTTTCCAGAGTGCAGTGTTTTGGAGAAACTGCAGCAGTACGGAACTCCAGACGGAAGCCTCCTCTAGAACATATTCAGCTCCAGAAAACCGCAAGCTCCGCATAGTAAGCCTCATAGACCAAACGTTTCTAAGCATCGTCTCCTGTCGAGGTGTGTCAGATCAGTCTTCAAGTATCCGTCTCTTTGGTTTTCCAATCGCGTCGATATGGGCAGGTCTCTCTGACTGCGGATTCCTGCACACTCCCAGACCCTATCTTGGATGCCAGAATAATGAATGTTGTTACTCCCGTGTAGTTCTGAGTAGAATTATTGTACAACATACCCCAAGACCAGTTTTCAAGGCCCACTAAAAATAAAACCCTTTGCCGATTGCAAAACCCCGCCCTCAGAACCTGCTCTCCTAAAGCTGAGAGCTCCCAAGTGTTCGCTCTTGTCGCCGGTGTACAGGAAAACCCGGCAGCCCACGTTAAGAAGAACCTCATCAAGCGCCCTGCCGCATGTGAGATGAATGTCGCGGACCAGCAGTTTACAGACGGCTAGAAATAGAGCTGATTCAAGAAAAGGGCCGAATTGGCTTTGGATAAGGGTGCAGCATTCAGGGACAAAGATGGCGAGCTCGTCTTGGTATACTATCCTAAGAGGGGCGTCGTTTGCTGGCCTTGGCATTCCTGCACATTAATCTGCTGCATCGAAATCACATTGCTGCATACTGCGTATTCATGATGCCGCCATTGTCTCACTTAGTCGTTTCTCAGACTCATCTCCTTTTTGAGCCTGCTGGATATATTAGAACATGTTAGAGCAGCTGCTGTGTACCATAAACTGACACAGAAAGATTTTGGGACCTGCGCACCTGAGCAGAAACTTCGACACGAACAAGTTGCAACCGTATTTGCCTGTCGGTGACTACTCGGAGGGAGGGCATGCTAACTCGTTGCTATCGTGATAGCTCTTCTTGGGTAGTGTCAGTAAGATCCGCTAGCAGCAGCATTGGCCTCGTTATGATCCCTTAGAAACTTTAGCAATACTAAAAGCATCACCATCTGTGACAGTGCTTTGATCCTATGCTATTGCACGGTTTCGGATTCCGGGGTGCTCATGCAAGGTACTTGCGTGAATCGTAGTTTGGAACATCACAGCATGTTTTGGGCTTCAGCCTTTAAGCTTCGTAACGCCTCAAACCCGCAACCCCGAAACTCTACGACAAAGAGACCTTAAACCGTCAGACGATGTGCACAGGACGTACCAGAGCATCAAGAGATCTGGCCACGACATGTCTCAGGTCTGCCAAGACCTAGTTGGCTGGGATTTGAATTCCTCGCGGCTTTGGACGGAGGGTTTACCCTTATTCCGTTCACCTTGAACCCTGGACCGCAAGCCGTATCTGACCCTAACATCTGCAAGTGCGCTCTGACCTTGCAGATCTCACGGCTGATCCTTCGGAGCCATGCTCGGTGCTCCAGTCACTAAGGGCCCGATCCCAGTCGCAGCATTCTCGAAGCCCTCTTGAGATCCAGCTAGGCGGCCCAGGCCATGCGAAGCTTGTGCGTAGAAACATACATGGATGCGCTGGGCACGCGTTTTGCGTTCGTGGCCTCTGGTGTAGAAATGACGATCTCAATCATGCCTTCCAACAGGAGGAAATCGCTGCAGCTTGCCAGGTCACTCTGCACCAGCTGGAGGAACGAGTGGAGATGCTGAAGAAGCTGTAGCGGGAATTGAGGACACTGCAGGGTAGCCTGTGCTTGATGCACTACTTGGGCTACTGGTGCTGCGACTCCTCTCATTGCTGCTCTCGCCATTCAACGTGTTGCTACTTCCAGACCGGTTCTGTGTTCATGTTATTTTAGGAATGCTTGTCCGATGTAAGCATTTGTTGAGCTCGTCTCAACTACACGTGGCGCTCGCGATGTACAGGGTGTCCACTACGCAGCAGATCGCATAGGGTTGTTGCACGTGTCGTCCGGCAAATTCGCCGGACCCAGCCATGCTGTCGAACCTTGAGACCAGTAGGCCAAAAGCTGTTTGCTGAGCTAGGAGTCTGCGGCAATCGCAGCCAGGCGCTGTCAAACAGTAGCCATCGCACTGGCAGTATACCAAAGAACATTAACCGGCTCCCCCTAAGATTTGCCTGCTCTCGCTTGACCTGAAGTTCGCCTTGGGGGGGGGGTGTTCAACCCTTGCAGCAGTTGTCATTTTCATATCAACAAACGGAGCGAGCCGGTGCCAACGATCTTTTCCACCTTCCCATGTTCGATGCAAGTGGTCGCAAGGAGCGCAGCACGTAATTTGCATAATGCAGACGCACCGAACCCCAGGAGAAAGGGTGCAGCTAATCGGTGGAACTGACTTCCTTGTGTTCCCACCTTGGTGTGTTCCAAAGGCAAGAGCTCTATTCCTTTGCAGCCGAGGCTTCTTGAGTCACTACTCCCTTATAGCACTCTATTGCAGGCTAGGCTTGCGGAGCTGCCCCGACGTCTCTGGGGGCAGATCAGAATCAGCTTTTCCATCGCTGAGCTGGTAAAGGCTACTGTAAAGTGCTCAGCCACTAGCCACTGGGACTCTGACACCCGAGAACTAAGAGCAAGCAGATCAGCTTGGTGTCAGAGCCTGCATAGAGATTCAGGGGTCCAGGTTCGAGTTTAGCGCTTGGCGTGGTGCTGAGTCTTCCGATTCCTGATCCGAATGTCATGTTCGATGTGGGAGACAGTTTTGCATGGTTATTGCCATTCTCACAAGGCAGGTCTGCATTTCTCGTAGGTGGAGCTGGTCGCGGTCGCGGCGTGGGAGTGGTGGTAGTAGTGGTAGCAGGGATAGTCGTGGTAGTCGTGTAGTGGCAAAAGTGGTAGTAATAGTGGCGGTAGTGGCAGTAGTTGTTGTTGTTGCTGCTGCTGTTGCTGTTGTTGCTGCTTTTGCTGTTATTGATCATGTTGTTGCTAGCGTTGTCGTGGTGGTGGTGGTGGTGGTGGGCGGTGGCCATCCCGGGAAGCCTGAAGCCTGCGACAGCGCGCTACAAACTAAACCCGAAGACCCCAAAAGATCACTATCCTAGGTCCTTCGAATCTGGAAGTCAGAAGCCAGGATGCTGGTACACTTCCGAGATTCGTACGGCTTGTAAGATGGGAACATATAGAAGCCTCAACAGCTAGCACTGTGTAATTCTTTACGGCTAGGCTTCATATTATGGTATTATGTTGTTGTGAGTAAAGATATGGCCTCGAAGCACACGAGCAATCATCTTGAGTTGCATGCATCCGTTGGGTATCCAACGCTGCTGAGAGTCTGGGGTTGGACATCCGGTTTCCTCTACATCACATGCTCGGGGTACAGTCGTTTCACGAGTCCCAGGGAAAGACTTGATGTCTCCGACCGGGACCACCTCCTTCGTGCTCCCCATAATCGTATACGCCGTAGACCCTAAAACCATTAACCCCTACTAACTGCTGCCTGCACACTAACTCGTAGCTCCTAAGTCCTCGCTAACTACTTGCACTGCTTACTTCTATAAATAGAGTAAGTACCACCTACAAACTACTCACTACAGGCCACGAGCTCCGAATTGCCGAACATGAACTACTAACTATCAGCTACGAGGTACTAACCATTAACTACTTAAGCCTACTTACTCCTACTACCAGCCACCACTAACTAACTATTTCCAGCGACTCACCACAAACCACTACACTAACTACTAGTACTAACTAGAAATGAATAGCAAGCACTTACTTCTACTTACTACCTACTACTTGGAACTTACTGCTTACTACTTACTACTTACGGCTACTACTACTACTACTACGACTGCGACTACGACTACAACAGCAACTACTACTACTACCACCACTACTACTACTACCACCACTACTACTACTACTACTACTACTGCCACTGCTACTGCTACTGCTACTGCTACTGCTACTGCTACTGCTACTGCTACTGCTACTACTACTACTACTACTACAACTATTTCTACTTCCACTCCCACTACCGCTACCACTGGCCGCCACCGCTACCTCTACCGCTCCCGCTACCGCTACCCGTGCCACTGCTACTGCCTCTGCCACTGCCGCTGCCACTACCACTACTACTGTGACTACTTGTATCAGGCCATCATCACCAGACCTAGAAGTAAGCGCAACCGCCAAAGGTTTAAAGCAGCGATGCATAGATGGAATATGGTAATGTTTCCGTGTGTCATAACCTGTTGGATCCAAGTACCCAAAACCTTAGCCCTCAAGACCTTGCACCTTCAATCCGAAATCCTAAACCCGAAACGTCCACATTTTCAGAGGTAGCATCTTCAGTAGACCAAAGTGGTTCCGGGTCAGCCCGGAATTCTCCCAAGGAGACGAAGTTTCTGCTAGAGCCTGCGGATGCAGAAATCCGGCGTTTCAGAGAGTTTTTTGTTGGGAGCTGGGTGATAGGATCAAAGGCCTAATGCCAAGGGCCTAAGGCTTACGGCTCACATCTGGAGGTTTAGGGTTCAGGTGTTCTAGATCTTCCAGGGTGTTGGTTTCCGGTTTGAGTATGTACAAGTTTATGCAAGTCTGTTACAGGTTTTATTCATATTTCGGGCGGACGTAGAACAAGCTAGCCCAGGGGCTGTGCGTTTGCACAGGCTTGCAGGGCAAGAGTTTTTGAAGTTCTCAAGGCTCAGAAAATTTTTGGCATTCTCTTGCCAGCCCATAAAACATTAGCCCAAGCTGCAACCCGAGACGTGCCACGATACCAGCCCAACTCTAAAGCACTGGGCGACGGAGAAGTATAGGCTGATTCTGGGGGCAGTTAATCCATGAACCTCAAAGTGAGCATCGCTTCATTCCCGACATGCGTTGTGCTGCTAGCTTCGAACCAATTGCCCGCGACGTGCTGCAAATTCCGCATCAGTTTCACCCGGAATTGAGCTAACTGCCCTACAGGGCAAGCAACTCGGGCAGTGAGGCACCTCAACTAGCCATGTTCAATTTTTGAACCCGCAAAACCGCTTCGAATAAAGTCAGAAACCACCCGATGAAACATGGCCCTTAAAGCCGTCATTCTATACTGGGGGCATCTTGAAGCAAGGGGCACGACGAGCTAGTTGGAGCAGACCGGGAGGCTCCAAGAATCCTTCATTGAAGATCCTTCTTGAGGCTTTTGAAGCCTTCTTGTGGGTCCAGCGTCGAGGCTTTAGCGGGTTTTCAAGGAAGAGCTGTAGATGTGTTCTAGGGGCCCAGCCCCGTGTACCATTATTTGCCATGGCGGGCACGTCGGAAGTATCCGCTGAGCCGGATGACGAGACAGAGGGATTTGAGGCCTTGGGAGGTATGTAGCAAGTTGGGCAGCGCGTTCTCTTTGTAGCATATGTGACATATGAAGTGCCGAATGTGTTTATTGAGTTCTTTTGTGTAAACATATGCTGTGAGTATGTCTACTGTCTCGCTCATAAGCTTGTCAGTACCGGTTAAATGCCTGCAACAAGCGTCCCCGGTCCTTCGCCGTGCATGCTTCGGAACCCAGATGGCGCGTGGACGTAAGGGTTTCACCCCGTTGATCCAAGCCCTCAATATCTGGGGTTCTACATAACACTTGCGGGGCTCCACATGTTGAAGCACATTCGGAATATTTGCTGAAAAAGTTGCAAGTTTTCATTGGGCATGCGCTCGAGACTCTAGACAGTCAACCCTTCCCAAACCGTAAACCCTGATCCCAATCCTGAGCGTGAAAATCCCCATACTAACCCTACGCCCCCATGCCTCTTGCCCTGAAACCCCAGAAATCGCGACAAAAGGCCTCACCTTACACCCCAAAGCCTGAGGATCCAAAACCCAAAGCCGGGAAAAAGGCTTTACAGTTTAGGGTTTTGGGGGCTTTGCGTTAAGGGGTGCATGTAGGGTGTCTTGAGATTTACGTGACTTACTAGGAGCGATGGCACATTCCCTTGGTATGGATAACGATGGTGAACCACCAGCAATTTCCGTATCTTCAGTAAGGAAACATGCAGGCGTCCGTATCAAGCCTTGAAAACAACCTGGAGAGACCTCGTAGTCAAACACCCATCGCGAAATCATGCAGCCCTGGCGAAAGAAGTGTCGACTGAAGAAGGATCGTAGACAGCCAAAAGTAGGATGATGAGCAAGGTACCTGTAGACGAAGTCATGTGAGTATAACCATAAAATAGCGACCATAAGGTGCTTCTACTTCACATCAAAACTACCCATGAATCCTGATATGAAATTTCCAGATATACCCTCACATACTAGTAGCTTTCTTTCTGCTTAGCCATGAACCTTCAAGCATACCCTGAGGAATGAGGCGTAAAAAGCCCGAGAAGCAGCTGCAGCCTGGGGATAAAGGGAATTTTCTACAGCCCTTGCAGCAAATGCCCTGAGCCCGAGAACTGAAAGCACTGAATTTCAACAAAGCTCTCGACTCCTGAAACCTTAAATCGCGTCCCGCCCCAAGCCTTCAGAAGCCGCAGCCAGGCGTCGCCAGAGGCGTTGGCGGCTGCCCGGGCCGCCGTCGAGCAGATCTTGACCCTTGGAGGGCGCGCCAACGGGGGACTATGTTCCTATTCTAGGGCGCTCTTAGGGCTTAGGGTTCTTTTGGGGCTTTTCGTGTTCATCATCGTCTATGTTTGTGGTTTTACCTCAGGGTGTTTCTTCCGCTCATTCGTGTGGTAACAATAGCCAAGTCCAAAGCCCTCGACCAAAAGCATAAGCACAAAAGCGAGGAGGCTCCAAAATTTCGCTTCAATCTTTATGCAGATACTGTACTGCTCTAAGGCTTTCAGGGCCGTGTGTACGTGAACCCTGAGCCCAACCCCAAACAGAGGGACCTAAAGGAGTCTCCCTGGGTGTCAGGAGGCTCCTGGCAGAGATTGCCCTGCATCGCCGTGTTATCCACAATGCCTGGGAGTCAACCCGGGAGGCGACGGTCGACTCTTTTCATTGTTTAAGATAAGGGTTTTGTAATTGTAAGACTTGTAAGATCGCTGAAAGTTCTTGTCTTTGCTTTGCGGGTTTAGGGCTTTAGGGAGTAGTGACGGTGAGTGTCCGGAAAGCTTTAATGGAACAAGCTAGGCCAGACTTCGTCACTTGTGTTGGACTGTCCAACTGTACTGCTCCTGCGTCGTCGACGCCGGTCTGCATGTACATGCGTTTTCATGATTTCGTGGTTCGTATGTTGGACTTTCGGAAAGCTGACTGGTTAGGTGCGTTGAGCTGAATGCGCTAATTACTCTGTCGTTCTCATGGGCAGCCTTTGTAACCCCTCGCATGCGCTACGCAGAATGGCCACCACACAACGCCCGAAGCGGATGCCGCAACCTGAATGTGCAGCTTGTAGCAGCCCGGTCCTCAAGCCCAAAGCTCTAACCGCCTTTGTTTACGTGTGTGTGTGTGCGCGTGTTACAACAACCAACAGCCGTCCTATTTTTGGCTGCTGAGCATGAAGGCAGTCCCCATCCTGTATCCCAGTCACAGTGAGGAGCACCTCCTCCCCACCGACCCTGTTGTCCACAATCCGTCATACGCCAATCGCTCAGAAAATCCGACTCGGATCGGGGGTCCATGCTCCAACTAGTAGGTCATCCTCTCAACCCAAAAAACCTCAAGGCGGTTGTCAATTCCACGTTCCGATTCCCAGCACTGAAAGCAAATACCAGTCAGGGAATGCCGGATGCAAGGATGCTCTTCTTGACTGTAAGCTGTCGCGCTACAGCCTGAGCCCAGTGCATCGAAAAGCGACGTGTGTTTCCAAGCACGTGTGCCAGGCCGCAGCAAGGCAATCGCATCAAAGACTGCTTCCAGACGGCAGATGGAGGAATACAGCCCGAGTGCACTGTTGTCTGGAAGTTCCAGAAAACGTCCGGGAGTAGTTCTTGCTCTCCTGGATGATGGCGGACAATCGTAACTATCGTAGCCAAATTTTTCTGCGCACCGGAGAGTGCCTGCCATTGCCTGTACCCACAGCAGTGGACCATGGGAGCTCGGAGCGAAAAGAGAAACCCGAAAGGCTTCTGCTTCAAGGCAAGAAGACACGGACGCTCGAGCAGCGACTCGAAGCGCCATGTTGGAGCACGACGTCCTTCATGCTCCGTCAGTGAGCGGCATTACCGGCTGTTCATGCGCAAACAGCCGAAACTTTTACCAAACCGTCGCCTGGTGGCAGTACCTCGATCTGCTGAAACATCCCCACCACAACGCCATTGCGGACACCTTGTCCCTGACCTGGTGCATGCCTGGTCCTTAAAGACCCAATCAATCGCACCGACAGTAGACCAACGAAAACGCAGGGCTTAGGGACGGAAAGAGCAAACGAGCCTCCAGCTGCTTCCGCATGCATGCGCCCTGGTCCCCATACCCACATCTCAGTACAGGCTTTTCTTACAAAAAGGGACAATCTTCTTGCTGCACGTGTTGACCTGGGCACCCTTTGTGCCTTTGTTCCTCCTTGCGTCCATAGCTTATCCATCGCTCAAGAGCGCAGTTCAAGAAATTTTTTTGGGAACAAAGGCAGCCCCCAGCCACTAAACTCTAAACCCGAAACCCCTTCAACTTCCGCCGAAGCCCGCCATTGAGCAGCCTGCAGAAACCTTGCCCAACTCGAAGACATCCCTGAAGCCCTCAAACCCGAAGCCCTCGGGGACTTCATACTCCAGCCTAGGCCCATGCAGATCCCAAATCCAACATTTTTCTGGTAAGTCCGACCGAATTTCATCACAAAGCCGCTGAAGAATTTCGAGTTGATCTGTGCAACGCCCCAACGCAACCTTGAACTTGTATTGCAAATGTCTCCTCGAGAGGTCGCCTGCTCCCGTTTGCAAATGTGCTTCGTTCCCCACGAAGAGACTTCGGCGGGAGAGGCTGGCAAGAAGGGCTTTACTCAATGTGTCCTATGAGGTTTAGGAGGGTTACATCACGTTTCTCCAGTCAAGGGCTTCGACAGTTTCAGAATACAGAACTCAGTAGGTCTTGGGCCATGGCCTTCAGACAGAACCCCCAAGAACCTCATCGGGTTATCCTTCAATTCATACGGTACAAAAAGAAGCCCAAAAGCCCAAAACCTCATGTAGGAAATTGGGAGTCTGCGGCTCCTGGCTCCCCCCGGTGCGTTCGGGCGTTGAGTTGAAAAGGTGCCGGGTGTTTGGATTTACGGCTTGCAGGTCTGTCAGTCTATAGTAGCGTTTAGTTTAGGGTTCATCATCGGCTTGTGACAGTGGAGCAACGGTGTCAGGTTGTCACGGTATCCGGTATGCCAGATGGACAATCGGTGAGCGGCTGTCAGCGCCAAGCGCCTGGCATCTGGACCCTGGGTTTCACAAGCCCTAGCCAAGTGGATTTTTCGGAGTGTCCTGAACCAAAAAACTAGCTCAAGAAAAGTATGGCGACCCCAAACCCTGTGAATTATTTGGTGAAAGTCCAGAGCAGGCACCCGAATCGTTCTAAGCCTCAAATTGCCTCAATTCGATGCCAGACTTTGTACGGATCCCTTCAGCTATGCAACACGTCTGTGACATACTTTAAAGCTATGGTCGAGTTATCGAGGCCCCGAAATTAAAGCCTGAGAGCTTTTTATACTTCGTGTGACCCAGCATCGGCCAGGGGCTCTTGAAGCTCGAAGAGGAGCCACCGCTGCTTGGCTGCTGTTTCGCTTCAGACGCTCCGGCTTCCGGAACCATGTACACACATATCTTAATGTTTGTTCATACATATATGATATGTATATATGTACGTATTTTTATATACACATGCGCATCATACATGTGAATGAGTATATTTACATATATACTATCATATATATATACACAGAGAGTGAGGAAGGCAGACAGAGAGAGACATAGAGACAGAGAGACAGAGAGAGAGAGAGAGAGAGAGAGAGAGAAAGAGAGAGAGAGAGAGAGAGACAGAGGGACAGGGAGACGCAGAGAGAGAGAGAGAGAGAATGTGTGTGTGTGTGTGCATGTGTTTGTTTGTGCGTGTATGCATGGTTCCCTCGGTGAGAACAAGGCTCCTGAACCCGTCGGGAGTCTCTCTGGGGTTCTTTCTGGTTGCATAGTGGTCTAAACAGGGTTTTGTCATGTTTCAGAGTGCTTCTTGGTTTTTTCACTCCTCGGGTGCTGTAGGTTCATTTCCCCTCAGCTCGTAGACTGTGGGTTTGGAGCTCTTGGGCTTGGTGTTGACAGGCTTACGAGTAGGTTTTAACGTTCCAGGATCGACTTTCTGCGCTTCGGATGGAATTTACAGGCTGCGTGCTCCAAAGTGAAAGCATTCCATGTGGCAAAGCAAATTTCCGGATTGATGCGGTTGAATCAGCTTGTCGTTGAATCAGCTCGTGGCACACGATGTCCAATATCCTGTAATCAGGGCATGTTCTCGAAACCCGACGTGGACACGACATGGTCCTCATTTCTCAGCGCGCCCGAACAACTTGAAGCCCTGGAGCCTGAATCTTCTAGAGACCAAAGCCTGCACCACTCAAATCCGACGAAGTCCTCTTTGCCCCAAAGCGCCCTAAACCCTAAATCCTGTGCCGTTTGCCCCCAATGCACGATCCAAAGGCCACCGACCAAAGACATTTGGGGCAGGAAGCAGATCGAGGCAAGAGCAAGAAGAGAGTGGGTTTAGCGAGGATCATGATCCTATAGGGGTCTTGAGAACCAGAAGAGAGTTTGGGGGTATATTATACCCTAATTATCTGGATTATAATAAGGAACCCCCCAAAAGATTCCCCAAACCCTGTTCTAATCATTTTGGCCCCTACGTTACACCTGTTTGGAGTGTGGCATCTAGAGGGTTTAGGGGGGTTAAGCTTTCTGGGTCGAGGGAATGGCCATCAGAGGATAAGCACGCAGCTTTTCACGACCGCAAGACCGCAAAAGATCAAAGATACGACACAGAAGATCTCTTAGCTGTACTGACTCCTGCAGTTC
>BGNK01003046.1:0-82324 GCA_003297005.1 Symbiodinium sp. clade A Y106 | reverse complement strand
TCATTGTTTTCAGCCACTTGCACTTGAAATTCATTCCGATGGTTTGCAGGCCAGCATTCAACAATGGCATCAACAGCACTACATTTCAGCTTTTATGCAGGCGCCGGCAATGCTGTATCGACAGCTCAAGCGTTACTCTCAGCGAGGTCCCACTACACACAAGGATACGAGATTCCTTGAGCTTCAGGTGGGTACAGCAGTCTGGCTTCCTGTCTTCAGTTCTGCTGCGGGCTTGGACANACGAGATTCCTTGAGCTTCAGGTGGGTACAGCAGTCTGGCTTCCTGTCTTCAGTTCTGCTGCGGGCTTGGACATTCGCTGGGAGACATATGCTATACTTAGCGTGGTGGTGCACACTGGTTCTACCGTTAACTCAGGCCACTACCAAGCTTTGCTGAGCGGCTTCCGCAGCTCACCCGTTATGCAGCATTGGGTCACTGTTATTACAGATGATGGACGGTCAGCCAGAGATTGCAGTGCAGCTCAATGGCAACATGCTCAATGCAACTGCTATTTGATTGGACTTTGCAAGCTGACATAATCCAATGATGCTGCGGGTAACTTTGCACCCGGCATGAGCTTTCTGAATCACAGGCTGTTTAATGTCACACATGTTGACTGTTAATGTTTTGCCTTGCTCGGTCATTCGTGACGGGGGCATATGGTGTTCGCTTTGCCATTCGTGGCGGAACACCTGTAGTTTCTTTAGACTTTTGACTTAGTGGGAATGCGCTTAGTGTGCAACACGTTGCGCAGCCTATGCCGGGTCTAAGACCTGTTCTCCTACAGCGGTCGCAAAGCGTCCCCAACCAACCCGGACGCTGCGTGCTGAATGAATGAAAAACGAACTTTGAGGCCATGTTCAAGAGCAGACATCGAAGCGGCGCAGGCGGGGATTGTGCCTGGACGTCCGTTGCCGATGCTGTTCTTAATGCTGGGCCGTGGAGAAGGGGCCGAGGCTCGTTCTCGGGTGGCGCAAGCCGTGCTGCTGAAAACTCGTGAGAATGGCTCCCCACTCCCGAGGTCGTGGTGCGAGGAGTTGATTTTGTCCTTCCGGACCTCAGCAGACTTCGACACCAGCCGAGGGCGAGCTTAGGTCCTCTCGATGTCTCGCTCGCAGACTTTCCTTGAGGAGGCACAGAGCGCTTCACTCGAGCTCGCTCGCTCAGGGGCGCTGCAGGGAGGGATCTCGAGATTTCAGCTTTCACTTCAGGGGGCGTGAACGCTCGAGGCCCCGTTGTCGTGGACGATCGACCGTCGCAGGAGGAGTACGCTGCCCTTCAGGCGAGACTGGAGGCCATGGAAGCGAGGACCCGAGAGCCTGCCAGGTCGGGACAGGACGCCGTTCCTCCGGGCCTTCGGGCGGGCACCCTTTTCGCTGCTGGTGCGGGCGAACTCGACGAGGCTGCCTCGCCGCGTGAGGGGACCTCAGCCACAGCCGACAGCACACGATGGTCACTCTCACGAGGCGGAGCTGGAGGCGCTAGGCCGCGGAGGACCCGCAAGGACTTGGCAGCCGCTCCGCCAGATCTTGGCAGCGCAGCTTGCGCAGAACAATGGAACGGCTTGCTCCGCAGCGGGGCATGGACGCAGTGGGGGCAGCGGAAGCGGCGACTCCACAGGAATCAGGCTGCCTTGCTCGGGAAGCCTTCCTGGAAGTAGGCCAGACTACGAGCAATCGAGACCTTCAGGGCTTTGCCTGCGAGATCTCGATTTTCTCGAAACAAAGCTCGTTCCGCCTCTCGGCGCTAGAGTTGGTGACCCGATCTCCCCACAGCAGCATGTAGTCCTGGACCGTTTGGAGCAATTTGCCGATCGCCTTCTTGTCACTCCGAGTTTCCAGCCCGAGTCGTTGGACCGCTGCGGGCCTAAATTTGCTGCTTTCGCCAAGGTTGCTAAGGAACTGCCTGGGACTAGGATTCTAGGTGTGGACCAGCTCCTGCTGCAATTGGTGCAATCTTTGAAGGGTGGCCTCGACCCCTACGGTCCTGTTTCCGCAGGTACCCGTGTTGAGGCGCAAGGCTCAGGGCCGTCTGAAGAGTTTTCGACTATAAGCCGAATTGGCGCCGGAGTTGCGCCGGATCCTGCAGGCGGTGCTGCGGCCGATCTGCCGAGCCTGAAGTCCTTGGGGACACTTGGCATTCAAGCCTCAAGGATAAACTGGAAGCACGCTTGCTGCTGCTTACCTCGACCCGGAAGTCATGCGAAGGCCAGGCTCTTTCGAGGCTTGCAGGCCCGCCTTAGTGCCCGCTGATCGCGCTGAACTCATTGCTCTCGCTTCGACTTGGGATAAGTTCGGGGCTCTTGGCATCTTCGGGGCACAAGAGATAGCTGATTTGCCAGCCGACGAATCAGTCGGTCTCTTTTGTGTAGGGAAGGACGTTTCTTGCGATCGGCTCATCGTAAATCCGACGATCGTCAACGGGAGAATGTTCACCTCGAGCGTTGCTTCTAAGTCGCTTAGTCCTGGGTGGTTGCTAGGTTCGCTCCACTTGCCGGCCGGCTACGGGTTTAGGTTTCATGCTGCTGATCTTTCGGATTTCTATCATAGCTTTAGGTTTCGCATACCAGAGCTTTGAGAAACCGGATCAACATGAACTTTCGAGCCGAAGAGCTCGCTGGTTTGCAAGCCTATTCGCCGTGTTTGCAGGACCCTTTGCAGATTGGGTTAAATACTTTAGCATTGGGAGACAGCTAAGCGGTTGAGATCGCCCAAATGTCACATCGCGGGCTTCTTCGCAAGCTTTGCGGTTCGATGCTACCGAAGGAAAGCCTCGAATACCGTAAGCCAATTCTGCGAACAGATCATGTCGAAGCTTTGGCTATAGACGACCACATCAGTCTGCAGAGGCTTCCTCTGTCGGAGCTGAGCTCGGCACCACACGGGAGGGACGCACAGGTCTTCGCTTTGGCCAGCGAAGCATACTCCTCAGTCGGCTTGCGCCAGAACCGAAAAAAGGACAAGATCAAGCAGACGCAAAGTGTTCTACTTGGAGCTGAGTTCGACGGCATCGTCGGTACAGTTTGTTTCGGCCCCTCGTGATCGAGTCCTTTGTCTGGGGGTGATGCTGAAGTCGGCTGTTGGGTTCACGTTCTGCTCTTTAGGCGACCGTTGTTCAGCGTCGTTGACAGTCTGTTTAAGGAGCCCAGACCCGAGAGCAGGACCCGTGTCTTTCGCTTGTCAGCTGCCAGCCGGAACGAGCCCTTACTTCTGTCGGTTCTCTCTTGCACAGCGGTTTCCGACCTGCGAGCCGACTATGATGAGGAGCTGTTTTGCTTAGATGCCAGTCCTTGGGGCGGTGCCGTGGTTTCTTCCACGATCGGAGAGTCTGCGACTTCAGAGTTGTGGCGCCACGCCGAACAGAGGGGTTACTACACTAAGCTAGCTTCGCCCGCAGCTTGCGTCCTTCGTAAACCTCTGATATCGTTGTTCCCGAGCGCTCTAAACCCGCCCCTCGTAGGCCCGTTAGCTGGTGCCGACCTCTGCACGAAGGGGTGCTGTACGATGATATCGAGATCGGCCTTCAGCCCGAGGTTGGGGTAGTAGCGAGGGCACTTGAGCTCCAGTTTTGGGACCCTTAGACGACCCCGAACTAGGTCCCGTGCCTCGCCTTGTGGTTCAGGCCCTCCCCTCTCTTCGGTTCCTGTTGACCCCCGCAAGGAGCTGCGCTTTCACCCTCACGATCGCCGTCCTTGGAGGCCAGCTCGTTTCCATTCAACAGCCCACCGAGTCTTGCCTGTTCCACTTGCATTGCTTCAAGGGGTTAGCTAGGCTAGGTTGTGTCCTTAATCGAGTTTGCCATTGTGCTTTTGGTTCGCCTTTCCTTAAGCGCACCGAGTGGCTGCACAACAAACCGTGGATCGCCGACCTTCAGGCTGAGTGCTCCTGTGCTTGGGCGGGTCAGCACTTCAGCTCGCGGGCGCGCCTCTTCACGGAAGCCGCCGCTGACTTTTGCTCTCGCTGCGTGCCAGACTGCTGCAGTGTCTACGGCCCGGCCCCGGTGGCTGGGCAAAGCAGCGAAGCCTTTTCCTCCCAACTGCCTCGTTGGGTGATCCGTTGTTTAGTTAGCGGTTCGCTTTGCTGCTAAGTTCGGGCATTGCGGGGTTAAAGCACAAGAAATGCACGAAACCACAGCGAGGACGCTGGACATGCCTGCTCCAGACTGTGAGCCCTGGCACGAGGACCCAGAGTGGATCTCTGAAATTTGCCGAGCTCTGCACTTCATGCTTAAGTTCAAATATCATTTTGCGAAGCCCCAACACACTCCGTAGTGAAGGAGTTGCGGAGCGTCAGGGCCGTGGCATTGCTGGACTCTCGTGTGACGATCGGTGCGGCAGCAAAGGGCCGACCAAGCAGCAGTGCAATTTCCAGGGTTCTGGGAACCAGTTTGGGCTACATCAATGGCTCAAAAATTTTCCCCGGGTTCCTGCATTGCTACTCAGGTGACAACACGGCCGACGGTCCTTCGAGAGATCGCCCGGTGCCTCGACCTACTCGGCCTGCTCCAGCTTGGCTCACCGATCTTCTTAATGGCGACCCTCGGAAGTTCGACCTCGTTGTGGAGGCCTCCGGGATGAAGAAGCTGCCGGGCAGATGGCTCCGGTTCTTACTTCTGCTTGGCGGAGATATCGAACGTAATCCTGGCCCCGCTCGACGTCGTGCGCCTCGTGGCGAGCGGCGAGTTGAACCTCGAGGCCGGGTTCGTTCAGAGCACGATAATTCATAAGATGAGGAAGGCAAACGAGGCCTGGATCAGGGACGAGCTCCGTGTCGAGCCCGAGAGTGTCTTCGCAGACAACCGTGCCACCGAGCTCGCTGTGCGGGGGTGTGGTTTGCACCTGTTCTCTTCAGGCCTGCCGCGGTACCTGCTGATCTACTCGATCACGGCTGTTCAGAACGAGTTCCCTTCCTTTCGAAATCATTTGACGGGAGCATGGCAGATCGATAAGAAGTGGCAGCTCGTCGAACCTGGCCAGTGCCGAAGCGCCCTTCCAGCTGCGGCTGTCAGGGCGTGCTTGACGCTCGCTGCTTTGTGGGGATGGAAGCTCTGGCTGGGACTCGTCATCATCGGATGCACCCCGCTGAAATGCTTGGCTTGCGCAGACGAGACCTTGTCTTCCCCGGCGACGGCTTCGGTCACGTTAAGGCTCTCTTCGTCCACTTAAGAGACCCTAAAACTGCCAGGTTTGCACAGCGCCAACACGGGCGCATTGACGACGAGTTTGCCATTCGGATCATCAAGAGCATCTTCGGCAGCCTTGCGCGGGACTCCTTCCTCTACCCGGCCTCAGCTCACACTTTTCGGCGACAGTGGGATGCTATCATGAGCCGCTTGGGCATCCCGCACAGAGCTGCTTCGCAAGGTGCCACGCCTGGGGTGCTGAGGGGAGGCGGAGCCACACACCTGTATCAGCGTGGGCCAAACTTCGAACTCTCGAGCACTACCTTCAAGAAGTCGCTGCCCAGATGATGCTGAGTGAGCTTTCTGCTGTCGACCGGGGCCGCATCGCCTCCTTCGATGCTTCGTGTGAAGGCGTGCTCGCTCTCGTTTGCCTGCCTCGAGACGGTGCTGAGCAGTGTTGAATATGTGGAAGGGCTTGTTCAGCTGACAATAAACTTGCTGACCTTCGTCTCTCGCTTTCGTTTGAGCTGGCCAAGCCGAGCTCAAGAACTCTTCAAGCCTGAGTTCCTCAGGTTGCCGTACTCGGGACTCTTCGTCAGAGCGGGTGGAAATGAGCGAGTGGGATGACAATATCCCACGAAGTGAATGTGAATCTGCGATTGGGCTTAAGCTTTTGGGGCCAGCCCAGCCCTCCCGGAAGAGCTTGTTCAGCTGACAAACTTGCTGACCTTCGGCTCTCGCTTTCATTTGAGCTGGCCAAGCCGAGCTCAAGAACTCTTCAAGCCTGAGTTCCTCAGGTTGCCGTACTCGGGACTCTTCGTCAGAGCAGGTGGAAATGAGAGAGTGGGATAGAGGATAGTAGTATGAAGTATCGTCTGGTGCTGTGGCTCTTGTTAAGGTCATCAGTTTGACACGCTATTGTTATGAGAGACAGGCAATCAGCCAGACGCAGATTCATGGACGGAATGGATAGAGAGGTTGGTTTTAGACGGAAGGAGGTCTGGGGTGGTGCCTTACGGTGCAGGACTGACATTCGAGCAGTGCCCCACCCAAGAGAGGCTGGGAACGAAGACCTTTGCCCCTCAGCTCAAGAATAGTCTCCTAGTGGTCCGAGTGCAGAAGTCGAGCCTTGCCCGGACGTCCGAGCCTCTGAGCAAACTCGCGTCGCAAGGATATGCAGGCACGGCGTTGGGGAAGTGGCAGCATCGCTGGTTGCTACAGCCCCTGCCTCAAGCTGACGGATCCCAAGTGGAACAATACGGCATCCAGAGGCCTGCCTGCTTCAAATGAAAACCGAGTTGTCAAAGATTAGGGTCGCGGTGCGCTCCAACCGATGCCTTCGCCGCTGAAAATCCTCGGGTGTACTTATACGTATCTAACCTTAACCAAACATCGACAACAAGATAAATAAATCGTCACCTTGCTAGCAAGCTGACAATTGATATCAGTACGAAATGTGTATGCGCATGCGTATGCGCATGCGTAGGCATAGGCGTAGGCGTAGATGTAGGTGTAGGTGTAGGATGGTGTAGGTGTAGGTGTACGTGTACGTGCTTGTGTTTGTGTATGTGTAGGTGCGTATGTATGTATGTATGTATGCATGTATGCATGTTATGAATATCAATATGTGTATGAAAATCTGTATATATATATATGTATATATAGAGCAGAGAGAGAGAGAGAGAGAGAGAGAGGGAGAGGGAGACGGAGAAGGAGAAGGAGAAGGAGAAGGAGAAAGAGAGAGAGAGAGAGTAAGAGAGCTCGAACACTGGCGTAACACTGCAGCGCAGGGGGTGGGAGCACGTTTCCATCTCCACACGCCAAGCAAGGTAGCCATTTTGGCTCAAGTTGACCCGCCGCTTCCCTCTGCCCCATGGGGGGGCGCTCGAGGGCGGCCCTTCGGGCCTGCTGTTGGGAGCAGCAGGTCTGTCGGGTGGACGTCCCTCGAGCGGGGGAAGGCTTGAGCCTTCGCTGAAGCCGCAAGCTCACAGTGGCCCTTGGCGCTCCCCTGCCTCGCGCTTGGTGCCATAAGACGGGCGCGCCCCGCTCCCGGGAGTACGTGACAGCCTCGATTCCCCGCAAGATCTACCGCGACCGCGGAGAGCCCGTACGTCCACGCGATGACGGATGCGACAATGGTCAGCGAACCGAAGGGGGGCACCCCTGTGAAAGTCTTTCCATGCCTCAGGTGCCGCATGGTGCCGCAATGGACCCTCGTATCATCGGGGACAGTGCAGAGATGACTCAGACTGTGTGCTACATGGTTGTGACAGCGGGGATCCCAAACAAACCCAAGCTTTCTTCAGGCAACTGCAGATAGACAAAGCAGTACAGGAAGCCCTCAAAGAAGGCACAACGCCGACCTCTACGCCGCGGAGCTTTGCACCTGCCAGTGTACCAAACAGTTGTCCGGGGAAAACCCCGAAAGTGACCGCTCTCCTTTGTCGACGATGCCTTGAAGGAGAACAATGCCATCCTGCACATGTTCCCTCCGCCGATAATTGCATCCTCAACCCGACACCCGCCCAGGCCAAACAACTTCTACTTGAGCAAGAGATTGCCGTCGCTGGAGATGAGGCCCGCTCTACAGCGACTTCGAGCTCCTCCGTCCCTCCCCCCCGTTCTCCCCCCTTCTAAGGTCAAAGGAATGCGCACGGAGCTGATCAAGACCACCCAGGTCGTGCCAGAGCGAACCTCACGAGCAAAGGGCACTACCATCTGCGATCTTGACCCGGACGACCCCATGATGGAACCGCTGAGGGAAATCTTGGGCCTGTCTCGACAAGCTGAGCTACCTGAAGCTCGGAAGCACGACATACAGTCTCCAGTTCGAGCGGTGGCGAGCCCACCAGCAGAGTTCACACTGCTGACGAGCAGCACTACGGGGGAGACCCCTTTGACCTCGACACATACGCGACCTGCAAGATTTCTGCGGGGAGACTTACCCCGCAGCAAAGGCGGAGCCGCCCAGGCAGTGCCAGGGAGGGCCAGCGTTGCTTGCCTAAAGCACTTACGCCGTCGCGAACGACACGATCCTGCCCTACCCCAGCAACAAGCCCTATTACCAGACTGACCAACACACCGCAGAGAGGGTGGAACTACCACAGCGTGTGACGTCCCCAGACCGTGGCCTCGACCCTACTGTCGACGTCTTTGATGGCTGCGACCCGTCAGGTCCAAGACACCGAAGGGGAAGAAGCCCCCGCTTCCAGGCCACCAGCAGCCGAAGACGAGCAAGAAGCCACTGATGATGATGATGATGATGATGATGGCATAGGCCGCCATGCTCCTGCTTCGCCCACTGGGGAACCGCCGGCTCTCACTGATCGGCAGCGTAATTGTCTTTACCAACTACTCCAAGAACACGACGACCAGGGGAGACCCCCTTGTAACTTGGACCAGTACCATACGGGCGAGGAGAAGTGGCGCGCCTAGTAGAAAGGCTACCAAACGGGCATACCGAGATCAGAGATGAGAACAACGACAACACAGATCGTGGAAGCCAGATGCAGAACGGTGGGCCAAGAAGCGGGAGACGCAGTGAGCAGTAAAAGAGTGAGTGAGCAATGCCGCTTCCTGTCCAATTTTTGAGGGGGAAACGCCGGTCATACCCCGGTTCGGTTACTTCGCTGTCTGTACTGAGGTGCTCTGTTTTTGTTACTATACTTTTCACTGTCCAACAGCAGCGATAGTCGCCTTGCCTACTGTACCGCCTGCATGTTTCGGTTGACTTCGACCAGCACAACTTTTTTCTCCAACTTCGCTAGGTACCTGACGGGGGTGAAACCCGTTTTCCAACTTTTTCCTTTAGCTTAGACGGGCTGAAGTCACTTGCTACCTGGTCGTATGGTATTCTGCTCCTTTACGGTAAGGCGGATTGTGCCGAAACTTCACCCACTTGCCTTCGCAGCATTCTCACCTGGCTTCCCCAAACAACTTGGGGGGCGCGAAGCGCCGGGGGGGAGGGTCGCCCCTCTCCTTCTGCCCTCGCGAAAGAAAAAAGACTTCCCAAAGCGTCTCACGCCAAGACCAGACTCGGACACTCGGCGTAGCGCTCACACACAGGGTTTGGGGGGTCCTCCTCCAGCCCACACGCGGTGCAAGCAAGCAAGCAAGAGAGAGAGAGAGAAAGGTAGGTGTCAGGTAAGGCTTCTAGGGGTAGTTCCTGCAAGGCGGTGTGTCAGGGGTTCAAGTGGTGGTGAAGTGTCACGTCTGCACTGCAACCCTCGCTCCCTGTGACATGAACTTAATCGTGCTTGCAACTGCTGCAGCTCTAAAACAGAGCAGCTGCAGGGCCTGGCGGGAGGTTGTCTTTGGATTTCGGTGGGGTGCCTTGTTGCCGAAGGGGGTCCTCCTGCAACTCAGGCCTTCCGTAAGCCAGATCTCGCATCAGACACAGACAGCCAGTGCGTGCTTGGGTGCAGCGAGGGGTCGCGCCTCTCTCTTGTCTATGTGGAAGAAGAGAGAACAAGGTGCGTGTACATGTACAAAAGAAAACTGTATGAATAATATGTACACGCATACACATACATCTATACATCTTTCTTATACATACATACATACATACGTACGTACATACATACATACATACATGGATATGCACACACATATGCACAACCATGTGTTTGTTCCAATTTGTTTTATAAATCTCGCTCGATCTCCCACACCCTCATTCGTGATTTATGTCTCGGTCTGTCTCCCTGTCTGCCTCGGTGTGCGTGTGAGCGCGTGCATGAGTGCGCGAGCCAGCTTGGTTCGTTTGAGCGTATTCGCAAACATATGCACCTGGGTGTGCGAATAGTGAGCAAGCTGCACGCAATTGTGTTCGTGAACATGTAGGTTTTGTGTGCGTGCATGAACGCATCAGTGATGTTTCAGGCCAGAGCGTGCAGGCATACGGTTGGGTAAGGCACAATGCTCCTCTTCCGCACTTTCAGAATGTGTGTATTTTCTGCATGTCTTCGTGTGCAGATGCCGGTGCGCACGCTTGTGTGCGGGTGTGCGCGAAGTGCCGTAGTGCTCTATGTCCTTTGTTTTGTTCCTTATGTTCAGGCAGTAGGATTGGGGAACGCGCTTCCACGAGGCCGTCTCTACCAGTCATCGTCATGTCCCAAATTTCACAAAACCCTGCCTTTGCGGCTGATTTGCAGAACTTGCCGAGAGAAACTGGCAGACCTTGACAGGTCGCTCACGGACCGACGACGTGGCGGCACCCTACTGCTGCCCCACTCCACCGATCTCTCCCCAGGCCCCGGGATTGCCAAAGGGAGCAGATTCCGCCTTTTGTTTTGTGGAGTTGGCTGACGAAGTTTGAAGTTTGAAGCCGTGCCGACCACGCCTAACATCATCTAACTCTCTCCGAAGCCTCCGGACTTCGGAGCCCAATTCCAAAGGTCCAAACCCGAAGCTCAGCCAACCCGATTCCAAGGCTTGTCGCGCGGGCCCAGTGGAAGAGAGCCTTGGCCAAATCGGCAGCTACCAACACTATTATATTTATGATTAAAATTAAAGTGAGTATTTTCAGTGTTTTGATGATGGCGATGATGATATGATGATCATTGCTGGGGTAGTACAAGCACAGTTCTACATGCACACACACGTTGTTGATCGTTTTGCACTCCTTAAGCCTTATGATATCACATGCAGCATCACAAGCCCGAGCAGCTGATGCCTGCTGCCGCAGTTGCAACGTGCGCGCTAAATGTGATGGGGTTCTCCTGTTTCGTGTTTCAGATCATGTAGGCGCTAGTGGTAGTGGTGGGAATTGGTCCTGGCTTTGAAAACGTGTTTGGGTTGGGTGTGGTGGAGGACGTCCGGTTGTGGCTGGTAGTAGTCGTTCCTACGCAGCAGCAGAAGGCATGTATCGGATGGTCCAAACAACAGTCGATCACCTTGACCGCCATCTGCTGAGGACTGAATATGTCAAGGCGGTTCACAAATACTGCTCCTGGCCTTGTTGGATCATCAGGTTTGCAGCGAGAAGCAGGGCATTTCGATCTTGCCTTGAGTTATGCGGATGCGCAGAAGTTCATATCCAGGTCCTGGCGTCTACGCCTACTGTTATGATGATGCGATGGGTCTGCTACAATGCTCTGCGGATTCCAACTATGAGCTAGAATTCTTCTGCGTCTCGGTTGCAACTATTGCCGTTACCGTGCCAGCACATCCCCCATGCCTGGTCCCTGGTCCCTGCTGCTCGGCTCAGACTCTCAGACTCAGGCCCCTGGCCGATGCCGTCCTGGAACTATGTCTGGGTGACCAGCACTCGCACCAGTTCCTCGCATACAGAAACATCAGCTACCTCCACCCGCACATCCACCTCGTTCACTACCATGACTGCTTCGTCCACAACTCTCCGCAGCACCCTCACCTCGACCCGTACATCGGTCACAGCGACGACTGCAACTGCAACTCGCCAAGAGCCAGATTTCTTTCAGGCTGGATGCATAGCCCACTGAAGTCGCAAGCCATACAGAATTCAAGCTGGGAGTGTCCCAGTAATCCTAAGGTGACGAAGACGACGAGGACCACCACAAGCCATGAGCAGGCAAGTGGACCTCTGTGAGCTTGGAAGGTTCGCCTGTCCGAGCGACACATCCTTCCCAACAGCTTAGCCTTAGTCCTCTGCACAAGGCTGGAGCAATGGGCGCCAAAAGGACAGCAAGGGCAAAGCTAGAGCCATTCTTGCTTCTGTTGTCCCTGGGTACAGCCCAAGGAGTGCCTTCCTAGATTTGCAAAGCTCGCCTTCTTTCAGGAGGCATGCGAAGATTAGTGGAAGCAATTCTGCTACCACATCTCCAAGTCCCAGCTCAAGTGCCGTCCCAGGTTCGCCTCTTAGACTACTACTCGTAGCTGAATTGAGAGCAAGAGCATTCTCTCGACTCTAGGTCTAGCACTGAGCCACCGACCCCAAGTAATGAAAGAACAGGTTCGCCACCCTGGGAATTCGAAACCGAAAGCACGAGCAACGGAAGCTTGAATTGTGTGGCTTGAAAAGATGTTGCATGCTTTCGACATCCAGATTCCGATCCGAGGATTTTGTGCTCTTGGGCTT
This sequence comes from Symbiodinium sp. clade A Y106, assembly GCA_003297005.1. Taxonomy (NCBI): domain Eukaryota; class Dinophyceae; order Suessiales; family Symbiodiniaceae; genus Symbiodinium; species Symbiodinium sp. clade A. The sequence continues at coordinate 70,148 of BGNK01003046.1, read as the reverse complement.
TGTGTCCAGGGTATATTTGCTTTCTGATTGATTATCCCTCCGCTCTCTTGGTTTGCCTCCGATTTCAATCAATTCTGTGTCAACCTCCCAACACGCTGTATCTCTGATTAGAAAGATGAGGAGGGGAGGGTTAGATCAGACGTCGCCGCCGCCATCCGTTGCCGTGGAACCATCGTTGTTGCTTTTGCCATCGGCGGCGCTGTCGTGTCGTCGTGCTGTCGGGCGTGCAGAGGGCCTGGCGTTGGGTGTTTGGTGAACTATAGGCTGGGGTGTCTTCACCTGTCGTGGCGGGTTTGGTATTAATAGCTGAGTTGCCAAGTTGTTGCCCAGGTGCCGTTGGTCTTGATGTGCCCTCGAAACATGCGAAATCCCATGGCTCAGAGGCACGTCTGCGGGATTTAGAGTCGCCGGTGGGGATTGGCGCCGTGCAGGGCAGAGGTTTAAGGAATACTCTTTGCACGATGGGCTTGAAAAGTGAGTCTGGCGACCTTTATGGAGCTCCCCGGCATAGGCATGACACCGAACTCTTGTCGAATCTGGATGGCAGGGGCTGTATACATTCATGACACCTACATGACTGCAGGTGAGGACTGGAAAACAACCATCTGGCACAAGACAGGGTGTAATGAGACTTGGTGGCGGGAAGGGAAGATGTGCAACGCGACGGTCGGAAGCTTTCGAGCACCTGAGCACCTGTTCAGGCCTTTTATGTCATTGCCGGATGCTCGCTGGGAGCCGTCGCCGGACAGCAGCCAAGGTATTTCAATCAGCTAATTTGTCTGCTCTCCGGTAGCTGGACGATGTGTTCTCGAGCTCTCTGTGGCAAACTCTTGTCGTCTAGTTTGCTCATATTGACATTCCGTGATGTTTGTTGTTGCAGTCGCAACGGGAACGATCTGCTTCCGGAGCCCAGCGCCCTGCCCAGGTTGCCGTGGCAGCTTTGGGCCTCTGTGTGTGGCATGGTGCCTGCCCTGTGAGGCAGCTTGCGAAAGAAGCGGGGTATTTCCTGGTTGCTTTTGCTGGCACCTCATGACTCCAAGCAGTGGCTGCTTCACAAATGTATTTCTTTACCTGCGAGCCATCTGCTTGTCGACATGGCTTGTGTTGATTGGTCTTGAAGGCACTCCGCAGATTGCGTTTCGTGTCTTGTGCGAGCAGGCATGACGTCGATCCACAGCCATTGCTGCCAGCGGAGTAGGTGCGACTCGCTTTGTGTACTGTAGATGTTTGAGACTTCTCCGGAATTCCTAATGGTCTCCTCCACTTCTGGCTGACAAGGGGATGCGCCGCTAGCAGAGACTTGTCCTGGCATGACTTGTGAATCGTCCTGTCGTGAACTGAGGTGGGCCTCCCTTCAGCTTCCCGAACCAGATTGGATGGATCCGTGAGCGAAGCTGCAAAGTCCCACTGGGAGGACCCGGCTGACGTCGGCGTCGTAAGGTGCCTTCGTGTTCTTGAAAGATCATCATCATGCCCGAGGAAGTCTTTGCCTTCCTTCGTTGAAGGTCACTAGTGCACCGTTCGTGCCCAATGCGTTGGAAGTGTCGCAAAGATGACGGCAACTGCGACTGCGAGCGGACGGCGGATCCAGAAACACGTGTGTCTACACAACTTTGAGTCCTAAGCATTCGGACCCATCCGCTATCCCTACCTCATGCCCGAAAGTGCCCCGACAGCGATGCTAGTGCGCTCAAGAAACCACAAACAATGCGCGCAGATTTCTTTGGAGCCTGGCATGCTGATGGCGGTGCGCAGCGACCAGTGGTCCTTGAGGTGCAAAACTCCGAAGACTGAAGCTGCAGTTTTTCAGGTATTGGGTCCTCATGTTTTCTGGGAACTGCTGCTATCAGCTGATATCAGCTGCATGCCCGCTTGTGCGACTCGCAGCTTCAGGGACTTATAGGAATGCTGATGGCTGAATTTGGGTGACTCCGGGCGATTCCAGACTCAGACTCGGACCAAAGCAAGTTGGTTAGCCCAGCAGCTTCCGTTCCCAACCCCTGCAGGCTGCGAGCGCGTGGGCGCAAGCATGCGTTCTCCTTGACTTGCTTTGTGCAGGACTCTCTGAAGCCAACGGCACAGTCTGCAAGCATGAGAGATCCACTTTCGACAAGCTTTCCTAGAGCAGTTGCCCGGTGAGTAATGTCAGCTTTACCTTTGCAGATTGGAAACTCACATGAACCTTTCTGGCACTTCATACTTCCGTCGGAGAGTCTGTTGAAGACTGCGATGCGCTCGGAGCTCGGACCGAAGGCTGGTACTGTCAATAGACTAGGGCCATTGGAGACAGTCTGCGATGCGAATTCCGGGCAAGCCTGTTTCCTGCTACATAGTGCACGATTGTAAGCTCGTTCTTTTCTGTTTATTGCACGGCTTGCAAGACGAGGTCGAGTAGTCTGTTGCATGGTTGACGCTTGAGATTCGTGAAAAATGATTCGCAGCTGTGCCAATCGCATACCAATCATGAGACTGCATGTCTGTAGACAAAAAGATGGCCAAAGATAGCATGCATCAGAGAGAACACATGACCAGATTTGCCTTCATGCGCTGGGCGAGAAGCGGATTATACTATACGGAGCAACTAAGAACGCACATAGCCGAGCAGTTGCAGCCGGCATCTGTGGCGGCTCCCTACCGTGCGGCAGGCCATGCCGCAGGCACCCCACATGCCAACGCATTACTTCACCCCAAGCTGTGCTTTCATTGGCTTTGCCGGGGCTGTGGTTGAAGGCTGCACGCATTCAGTCTCTGCTTGCGCACCATGCAGAGTTACGCTGAATTCGTCCCTGGAAGAAAATTGCCAGAAATTGAGTGTGCGCACCTCAGTGGACGATAGACACAGGGAGCACGTGCTCCAGACTACTCAAGTCTGCACCATCGCTGCCCTGCTTGGCTCTGCCGGTGAATGGTCGGGGCGTGTTTTGGCTCGCGCGATCTTGCGGGCGCAGTGGGGGGCCAGGTGATGGGCGGAGATGGATGCAGACTTTCGAGAATAGAGACTTTATTACCCTGTGATGAATAGTTGCCTGCTTACCCGGCTCTAGTGCTGCTAGTCGTCAGGTCGTCCACCGCTCGGAGGAGGAGGAGACCCCGTTGCCCTGCTGTACGTGAGGGCAGAGCCCGTGTGCACATGTGCAAGTGCCTCAGCCAAAACTTTGGACAGGCGACAACTTACTCGCGACCTTGTACCCATACTGCTAGAGTCACCAGCATCCATTCTTAAGAGGTGAGGATCTGCGCGTCGGTTGTAGTGGAGGGCTGGTAGTCGAAGTCATAGCTGTGGCCAGCAGCAGAACTGAAGTAGAAGTAGACGTAGAAGTAGAAGTAGTCGTAGTGGTAGTGGTAACCTGGTAGTGGTAGTGGTAGTGTTAGTGTTAGTGGTAGTGTTAGTGGTAGTGGTAGTGGTAGTAGTAGTAGTAGGTAGGTAGGTAGGTGGGTAGGTAGGTAGGTAGGCAGGGAGGTAGGTAGGTAGGCAGGTAGGTAGGTAGGCAGGTAGGTAGGTAGTAGTAGTAGTAGTAGCAGGAGTAGTAGTAGCAGTAGTAGTAGTAGTAGTAGCGGTGGTGGTGGTGGTGGTGGTTCCGCACCAGGGGCATTTTCGGAGAGGGGGGTGTCGCGCAATGGCGTGCCTGAAGCGATCGTCGACGACGGTGCGTTTTACACAGTTGCAAATTAAACTCGGTACAAACAGCGTTTGTCATTGTATCTAATGTTAACGCCAAGTGCAAGGGTAAGAGACAACGGAGTTGCATTCGCGAGAATGAGAGTGCTTGCAGCGGCAGGGCTGAGAACAACAAGAGCCCTCATGATGTTTTTCGGAAGGACATTGCACCTCTTTCCCTTTCGGGCGCATGGCGCTCGGTGGCCGTTCAGCTGGAGGCGGGCATCTGTGATTACGGTACCCAGCGCAAGAGTCCAGTTTAGGCTGCAAGCTTAAACTTAAATCGTGGAGTGCAATGGGTGTATTTAGCAACTGGAAGTAGTCCGAGAAGGAAGATTCGAGGTGCTCCGCAGTCATAGAAGCAACTGCTTACAGCAATAGCCGTAGCAGCAGCAACAAGTACACTCAACACATCTATCTGCAGCAACAAGAGCTGAAGTCGCATGGTAGATCGACCCAGGTCTACAAGGAGCGCCCTGCACCTAGCTGTGCTTTCTCTCTGGCACTGCTGACCTGGCTTGCAGCGCTCTACAGGACTTCCTGGGGCTCAGAGGTGACGAGGGTAGCCCATTTAGTGCTGAACTGGAATCGGGGTGAAGAGTGTGTGGTTGGGGGTCCTGTCATGTTCCAGACTTTCGTTTAGCCTCTACTAGGCGCTTTCTGTGGATTTCCTTTGCAGCTGGGGAGTGTTTTGATGGCTTTGGCTGCAGCATTTCTTCTGCTGCCAACGGCTTCGCTGTGATGTTCTCTGGCCTTGCGTCATGCACGAGCATAGACACCAAACCCTGCGCTTGCTTCTTCGTATATCATCATATGCCGTCTTGATAGGAATCGGTGAGCAGCTCTGGATGCAAGTACGTTGTGCCTAGAGAGACCCTAAACCCTAAACACCTAAACCCCTAAACCCTCAACCCTAAACCCCTAAACCCGAAACCCCTAAACCCTAATCCCTAAACCCTAAACCCCTAAACCCTAAACCCTAATTTTTAGGGCACTTGTATCGTATCGAAGTGGCGACCTGATCCCGGCACCAGGATTCTGCGGACGGATTTCCCTCCCTCGGGACCGGCAGGTGACAGCCGTCTGGCCAGTGTTCCTTTTAGGGTTCCTAGAAGGGTCTCTTTAAGGGTTCCTATAAGGGTTACTATACAGGTTACTATAAGGGTTCTCTGAAGGCTTCCCATAAGGGTTTTGGGTTTGGGGCTTTAGGCCACCGCCTCTGCTCTGCAGGCATTGGAAAGTCGCACTAAACAATCACGTCCCTGACGCTGACACCGGATCAAGGCCCTCTAGTCTCAAAGTTGTGAACCCAATGCTCTATAGCCTTAAATCGATGCCCTCTACAACTCATAGATCCTCAGATACTCGTGATTTTCGATGCCCATCTCTACAGATCGACTGTGGCTCTCGAGCTTTGCGCTCTTGTCCAGCCATCTCCGCGCCTTAGCCTGGAGCCCCAAGCCCAAGAAACGCAAGCTGAAGCACCGAAACACGGCAGGGCTTTGCATGGACCCCGCCGCCGTGCGCTTCGCCCAGGGCTTCGAGGCTTGTGCGGCTCGTTCACGGGTTGAAGTTGCGGCCTGGGAATAGCTTGCTGCCGGAGGCGAGCGTCCAGAATAGTTGGCTTTGGCGCGCTGAGTGCGTATGGCGGTGGTGGTGTTTGAGTACTTCTTTTCGATCCCAGGGCGGACAGGCTCAGGTCCAGGCTGAGGTGGCTGAGGGATATTGCCGAGAGTCGAACTCCGCACTTGAATGTGCTTGAGTTGTACGACAATTCAGATTGGGATGAACGGGTCAGCAAGCCTTGATGAGGCACTCCTTTGATGCGGTTGGAGAAGAGCCTTACACAAAAAGCAGAACCCCATGCTTGGGGCAAAGTGCTACGCATGCCAGGCGAAGCGTTGGCTGCTACATGCCTTGTGGCCGCTGGAGCCAGGCCTGTGCAAGCCATTTCCATCATTGTGGTTTAGGACCATGGCCTGAACATGGCTTGATCATTATGGGAAATTTCCACAAAGCACGCATCGATTCCCAGGAGCTCATAAAAAGGGAAAAGGAAGGAGCCCTGCATGCAGACCTGTCCATCAAGAAAAGGTTTAGCATGCCTGTGTCAGTACCAATCAGTTTCAGAAAATGGCCTTGGCTGCACAGCCGGAAGAACCTTGGCCACTCGGAAGGCTACCTGCGCGGTTTTCTGAGCTCTTCGCTTCTATTGGCGGCTTGTCGACGTTTTGGATTCAAGCATCCCGAACTCAGGACGAAAAAGTCGTTGCCGACACATCTTGACAATGAACAACGGTCTCTTCATTACAAGGCAGTTGTAGGCAATACCGACCTCAGTAGTTTGTTCCACATCAACGAATAGATACAGAAGTGAGTACGGACATGGCTAACACTATGTTCAGTTGTAACACTACGCCGAAGTAGATGAAACCTTCAATTGGTTTGAACCCTGTTTCCACAATAGGACCCTTGACGTTTCAGTGGTGATGAGGAGGACAGGGATTTGTGTTTTGCTTTTGGGGTGGCTGCGCCCGCTCCTCTTGACCGACGTTGCTGCTCCCTGGTGTGATGCTTTTGGAGTGGCCATTTAGGGTTATAGAGGCTCTACGTTATGCCTGTAGCTTCAGGCTCCCGTGCTCCTCCGTAGGCATCCGCGGCCCTGGAGTCCCGAGGTGTTGGGTTACTCCCTGGAGTACGAGCTGGGCAGCGCGCACTTCTGTGGCCTCCTGCTGGGACTCCAGCACCTGGGCAGAGCCCGGGTTTTTCGATTTGATGTTCCGTGTTCGGTGCCCAGGTGATTTCGGTACCACCCTGCGTGCTTTACGGGCCCCCATAGACACAGTGGGAGAATGTCAATGGTCCAGGAGGATCCGGTGTGAGAAAATTCTGGTGCTTGGCAACCTTCGTGCATGAGCTTCATGATTTCACGTCGGATTGAGCGGATTCATGTTTGCTTTGGAAGCTAAGCAGGGATGGAGGTTGGATAGCTTTCTACATATTTTGCAGTTCAGCAGTCTTTGTGAACGTCTGGTGCATCCGTACCAGCGAGGATTGGAGCTGCTTTCTTATTGTTGCACTTTGGCTTCTCAATGTGGTGGCCTCAGCTGGTCGCAGAAACGCTTCGCCAATCTCTCTGTGCTATCTCCTGAGCTGTAGTATTATATATTTACAATACCGTAATATAATATAGTTCAATACAATACAAAAAAATATAAAATATAGTTCTTAGGTGTGTCGTTTCCCTGGAGCCAGCGATGGCTGGCTTGGCTGTCATCGCCCACCGTGTGAACCCGAAGGCCCCCGTCCTTTCTTGCTGTGGTCTTTTCTAGCTACCAAAACCGCCGTAGGAGGCTTTCCGGGACGTAGGAGTCATCGGAAGCACAGGAGCCAAGACAAGCTGGACGGACCCTGCAGTCTCAGATGTAGAACGGGAGAGGGAACACTCTGGCTGCATTCTGTCAATAACAGAATGTTGCTGCTGCCGGCGATGCTCGCAGGTGCACAGCGATGGACTCGGTGCAGCATTGAAGCTACCCTTCGAGGTGATCGGCCGGGTTGATTCTTGTTTTGCAGGTTTGGCTCTGGTTGCGTTGTGGCAAATGTTCCAGGTTTTCAGATTGCAGCTGCCTTGGCAGAACTCGAAAGAGAACATGTTCGCCATACGTGACCGCGGGCCACGGGCCGTTGATCCAACCGTTGAAGATGCATGTTTACAGCCTTCTATGCTTCAGCCAGGCTGATTGACCCCTGCCAGGTTGAACCTCGATGGCACATCTGGGTTCTTTTGGGGCTCCTGCTGATGCAGGCCTGTAGTGCTGGTCATGCTCACTGTCTTGGTCAGTGTTATCTGCCTTTTCATTTCCGCACATTGGTCCAGGAAGTGTGCTGTTTTTAAAATTTTCATTTCCGCACATTGGTCCAGGAAGTGTGCAGTATTTTGTCCACAGAAGCGTGCAATGCTGGTGCAAGGGTTCGGCGGTTCTTTGTTTTTTGCATTGCATCCTGTGCTTCAGGCTGGTGACTTCCCGAATGCCTTGGTGGTGCATGCTGCAGGTCGGATTCTTGGAAGTGCCCTTTTCAGATTCGACGTACTGGGCTGCATGCAGGCACGACATGTGGATAGATGCGTCACGGGAATCAATCACCGCGATCGCTGGCAGCATGAGCTTGCACCAAGAGATTCCCGGGTCCACTACAACTTACTTCAAGGGGCTGGCGCGGGCCTACACCCTAAGCACCCACCACCCGAGTGGCCCCTTCGACTGCTCTGTCATCTCTGTCGCCTGCATTCGGATCGAAGACTGAGGCCTCCTCCTTGGCGCGGTGGTGGTGCTGAGGGAGCCCGAGGTCCGGAACGAGCAAAGCAAGAGCGAGAGACGCTTCCGGTAGGCCTCGAAGTCTCGTGCTGGAGGGAGAGAGAGAGAGAGAGATGGGCTTTGTTGAGTCTGAGGTTCAGTCAGTGAGGCCCTTGTAAGCTCAAGTAGAAGGCCCCCGGGGGCAAGCCCCGTCAGCACAGTGCCGCTGCAGCCTCCCCCACACACGTGTGTTTCGTGTTGTGCGCGTGAATAGCATGTACACTGTGCTTGGCGTGTGGGGGGAGCTGCCTTTTTGCTAGACTCTCATGAAGTGGCAACCCGAGGAGCTGACATCAGGAACTAAGGAACATGCCGTAGGGGCGCGGGGATGAGGCCGGGGTTGTTTTGTGTTTAGTGTTGAGGGTGGGGGTGTCAGCTTGGGTTCCGGGGACACATCCGGCCACTTCTGCCGTCGCTTGGGGGCCCCAAAGCCGACCGCTCACTAATACAGTGGGTGGATTGGGCGGGCCAATGGCCTGAGGGTCGCACGCCGACCCCTACGCCCAGCAGAAAGAAAGAGAGAGAGAGTTGGACTGGCTGGTTTGGCAGTATTGATATTCGGGGTGGCGAGACCTGGAGATTCTCAGCTCGCAGGTCTCCGATCGTCCGTTCTGGAATGAAGAGAGAGAGAGGGAGAGAAAGAGAGAGAGAGAGAGAGAGGGAGAGAGAGAGGGAGAGAGAGAGAGAGAGATAGAGACCTCGTCAGCCTTTTTCACCAGGCTGCCCTTACAATGCGGGGGCGCCGCAGCTTGGGGGTGGGGGTGGCTACCCAGTACCCTTTCGAAAGAAAGAGAGACCTAGATGGCGGTAGGGGGCGTTGACGCGCGGAGGGGAGGGTCGCTCCCTCTCCTTCTACCCTTTTGCAAGAGAGAAAGAGATAGATAGATAAATAGATAGATAGATGGGTGGATAGAGCAACTGCGCGCATTCTTGAGACTGTCCTGCACCCTGTATGAGGCTGCAGACATGAAGCCACAAAACCAAAAGCCAAAAGCAGCTTACTGTACCCCACATCTGAAGCTGCTGAAGACATGGACTTCTACTACCGCTAGTCGATGCCCGAAAGACCCCGAACGTAGAAAGGTCTGGGGAGACGCTTGGCGCGCTTTGGTGGGCCGATCGTTCACGTGCGGGGCAGTGGCTCACATCGTGCCTGGGGACCTGGCTGCTCTCCGCTTCTGGCTGTGCTCCGGGGTTTGAGGTTGTGTTTGAGGTTAGCTTTTCAGAGCGTTGGGGGTTTTGCAGCTGCAGCGTATTCGCAGCACATTCGCGCTCTAGCTGTTCAGTGTTAGCATGGTTGTGTAAGGTCAGGAGATGTCTCCAGCAACGAAACCACTTAAGACCTGACCGAAGTGCTTGACTTGTCTGGGGTCCACGAGCCTTAAACAACCCTTATGCCGTTCTTCTAAATGATGCTTGAAACTCTTCCACCAAACCTGAATGCAGTTGCTGAGTGTTTGCTGGTATTGTTTGGTGATGGTGGGCATGTGAAGGGTATGGAGGCTCAGGGTAGGGAAGATAACGCAGCATGCACATATTGAGCGCGCTCTGAACTGTACCCGCCCTAGCCGGAACCAGCCAAGGCTGTTCGTCTTCACAATTGTCTTCATGCCGCTGACTGCGCTCGCCCCGAAGCTTTCTGGTTCGGAAAGAGGTCTTCGATCTTTCAGTGATGTGAGGAAGCTGAAACATGGGCCAGTTGTGGTTGTGTGGAATGCTGGTTACAAGGTCTTTGCCGTGACTCTTGAGATATCCCTTGTACGGCCAACGGATCTCCAAGAAATCTTTCTGGAGGTGCCTGAGGCTCCGGCGGACATGCTGGCGCTCTTTCAGGCCGAGTTTGCCGGAGTACTGCTTTCTGAATCTTCAATATGGCACCTGTCCGTGACGGAGGCAGCACTGGCAGACGGTCGCCTGTTTAAGCTGTCCTGGTGGAGGGACTCGTGGTGACCTGAGCTTCCTCAGTCGCGAGCGTGGCCTGCCTTCCCTCTTAGTGACGGGGCCAGCGTCTAGCAGTGTTCAAGCAGCATGCAAGAATGGATGCTTTGCCAAGGATCCCATCGTCCCTTCCATTGCTACATATGGCGGGGCCTGCTGTGATAGACGGTTGCGAAACACCAGAGGTCTCAGAGCGCTACCGAGGGTAGTCTTCTTTTGGCGCCAACTTGAAATAACCGCATCAGACAGGAAAGGGTGCTCGCTTCTGGTTCAGTGGGTGTTCTTGGTCGGAAGGCCATCGCTGGACAGCTGGGCGGAGAGGCTGCATGGGATTGTAAACAGTGTGCAGAAGCCTCGAGAGGCCGGCAACCTCGGCTGAGAGTCGAGCCGTTTCTTGGAAGGCCTTGTACATTTGCCGATTCCTGCTGAGCATTGCGCTGCCCCTGCTTCTCTCTTCGATGCGCTTGTGGGCCGTGGTCCAAGAGGGTTTGCGTTTCGCCATCTGCATCGTTCGAGTGCACGTTCGCGACTTGAGACCCGCCTCTACTCGGTGTTCTTTGTCATTCTGCTCATGCGCCTTGGCACGGAGGGCTGTCTGGCGCTCTAGGATCTGAGGGTCGTGGCCATGAAAGCCTCGGATGTAAACTTTAGAAGCTTCGCTCATGGCAGAATCCACGCCACAACAGCTTCTCATCCCAGGTCCTGTCATCCGTCGTCCCAGACCCGATAGCACGCATTCATGCTCTTTCAGAATACAAGCACAAAGTTGGCTTATCAAGAGCATAATTATGTTGAATTGGTGATTTAGGGTCTTGGTGAGGGGCATCGACTTGGTTGCAGCACGAGGAGAGAGTGGACAACTGTACTATTTAGACACAAACGACGAGGGCAGCCTGTTGGAGATGAGGCGGTACCTATCACTCGATCAACAGTTGGCAGGGTTGTAAGTGTAGTAGGTTGGCGTCTTCCGTTGCAAGCCAAGTCGTGCTTCGCACAGGTATACAATGAACTCTCCAACCTGGAGGCAGGCTGTTTCATACTCCTGATTCCGCTCCATCGTGTGGGTGTTGTGAGGTATCCGCACTGCGGATTCTTCTCGCTGTTCTACCTGGCCAGTGCCCGAGACCGCCCAGCGAAAGCTTTCCTTGATTCGGATCTTTGCGAGCAGGTCGTGATAGGCAAGAGGTAATCTGTAGGCTGCCTTCGCTACATGTGCACAGCGACGAAAATTTCGAACGCTTACGCGAGACCAGCTCAGGGTCGCGTTGCCCTGTCTCAGGCTGGAGCTCCCAAGTGCCCAAGTGCCGATTCCCCTGACTGAAGGTCTTTGCAATGTGGAAGTTGCCGAATGACCGGACCTCGGGACATCTGTCATGCTGGGCAGTGAGAATCGATAAAAACTTGTATCAGAAGTAGAAGCAGGAGCAGAAGTAGGAGTAGAAGCAGAAGTCGTGGTAGTCGTCGTCACAGTAACCGTCATCGTCGTAGTAGTAGTGGCAGTGGCAGCGGCAGTGGCAGCGGCAGTGGCAGTGGCAGTGACAGTAGCAGTCACATTAGCATCGTAGTAGCAGTAGCAGTAGTTCATCATTGGCAATTGGCATGTGGGGGTTGGCAGGTATCTTCGTTGGCAATAGGGCATGTGGCAAATCGTGCAAGTTGATGGCCTTGACTCACGGTCATGGTTGTTCTAGCCAGAACACCAAACAACAGTGGCATCAGCCGCAAGAATGCTCCTGTTTTCATTTGCTCCTTCTTGCGCTCCTCCTGCGCTACTGCTTTAAGCACATATCACCACAGCAACGACTTGCAAGTCTGTACTCCAACACTCCTAAACATGCAGTTGCAATCCCGCATAATCCAACCACCTGAAGCATTAGATGGTGGTGGTGGTGGCGGCGGCAGCGGTGGTGCTGTTGTTGCTGGCGGTGGTGGTGCTGGTGGTGGCGGCAGGTTGTGCTGCTGCTGCTGCTGCTGCTGCTGCTCCCTTTTGTGTATGTCCGCCACCAGAACCGCAACCACTGCCAGTGCCACCACCACCACCACCGCCACCACCACGACTGAGGCAGTAAGTACAGCAGCACTGACTACGTCCAAACTCAAGGGCGCACGGGCCTAGATGAACTCGAATCATTACAGAGATGCATGCTTCTTACGAAACTGTGTCATGCTGACGGCAAAAGCTTGCTTCATGAAGGCAGCTACCTCTCCAAAGCGGAAGGCCCAGTGAAGTGCGCTATGGTGACCTGCGGTGGAGCTGCTGCAGAGCCTGTACAGAGCCTTACAGGATGAAAGTACATCCTCAAGCAATTTGAGGATTTAGGGCTCGAGAGCTTGACTCAAATGACTGGTGCAGAAAATGCACGTGCCGGTCATGACATGCAGTGAGATGTTCTTTCGCACAAGAAGCCTCCACGACCCCCCAAGCAGGACAGCCTTGCAAAGGCGAGCCCTGCCACCGAGGCCAGTTGTTCAGGGAAGTAGGCTTCGATGTTCCGGTTTGTGGTTGGTGCGGGGTCCATCCAAGTCTATCGCAAGATCATCGACGCTCGGCCCTAAGCTGTTGGCACCTTTGCCTGAAACTTGTGGACCCCAGAAACAGATCAGCAACCGCACTTGAGAAGCTAGAGTCTTTTAGAGCTGGCAAAAGCTGAGAGACCGGGGACGTTGGAGAGGTTTGGTTGAGATTGCTCCAGCCCGCATCCTGACAGCTCGGTCAGATCGGGTTCAGGCAATCCCGGATGCCCGAAGCCCTTACCCTAAACGGAAATCCTAAACCCAAAATAAACCCTAGGCCTACCAACCCTTTCAGGGTGTAGAGTAGTAATTTCGTATTCAGGTTTCAACCTCGACGCCCCTAAGCAGAGCAAAGAGCTGGCAGAGGCTCTCCGCGACTGGGCCCTCCGACGCGTACGCGAGGCGGCGCCGGGCAGCTGTGAGGCTGGGCCTTTTGTAGCGTTGCTTCAGCATTTTAGGGTTTAGGGTTTGGGGTTTAGGGTTCGGGTTGCGGTTCCTCTATGTTCTAGGGTTTGGTTCCATGTTGTCTTTGTCTTGTTGAGCTCTCGTGCGAGATTTTATGAAAAGCGTTCATGGTGGAGAGATGTTTCAGGGCTTTTAGGTGCCTGTGTGATCGTTTAACAAATAACAATTCCGTGGTTGATTCTGGAGCTTCGAGCTTCGAGCTTCAGGTGCCTCCTATTTTTAGATGTGGTTCTCATGAGTTTCTATCCTTCCAGCGAGAAACAACGCCTGACCGCAAGGCTGGTTGGAATTTCCCTCAGAGCTTGCTGCGCTTTGTAAAAGGGGTCTGGGGAGTCGAGTGGCTCAGTTGTCAAGGTGGTCTGTTCAGAAAAGCTAGCTTCATCCTGTACATGCCCGAAGAGCCGTGTTGCATTGGATGAGGGGTTGCATGGGGCGGCTTCGGCGTGGTTCAGGATTGAGCGGTTGGAGGCTCGACAGGTAGAGTAGATATATGAAGAGATGGAGTCGCAGGACTACTCATGCTCACCGCCCACTCGGCGGGGGTCATGAGCGGGGCCGGTGGTGTCAGCTAGTCCTTGTTTTCTTTGCAACACTGATGGGAGCTTGTTGAGTGATTCCAATTCCTCCACAAGACAAGACGTGCGCAGGGAGCCTTCCAACTGCTGCAGGCTCGTTCATGGGGGATCCTGGGCTTCTGTTTGTTGCGAAATGTCGCATTCCCCGATGTGCTGGGCAGCAACCTCACGGAAAGACGACGTACAGCAGGTTGCAGTAGGGACAGCAGCGCCCGTAGTTCCAGAGTCAGTCTTCAAGCCGTTTGTGCGGAGCGACCTGCTCCTACAGGACCACTACTGCCACAAGGCGTCGCCCGTTCAGGTTGCCAGGCATACTGCTGGTGATCGAGTGTTGTTTTGAGTGCTGCCAGAGTCTGCCTTCTGTCGCGCCACGTGCCATTGCGTGCCATGCGGTCTCTGAGCAAGAAATTCTAGAGAGCACTCAACCTCTAGCACCTCTAGCGGCCTCAGGGTCTTCGCATTGCCGTCGCCAGCCTCGCTGCTCGGCTGTCGTCAAGCTGGGAGGCTTCTGGCCGAGAAACTTCGGCAAAAGTGGGATGCTCCCTTCAAAAAGAATCAAAAGATAATTCTTGGGCGGAAACATCATCCATGTTCTGCCAGAATCTGAAATCCGCAGCTGTTTGGGACTTGTCTCGGACACGGGCGTTGAGTGTTAGCTGCGTGCATCAAACCTCTCCCTAGGCCTTGGGCCAAAGCTGCACACCAGACTTATGCCCGAAACAGAAACTGAATGCTCCAAGCAGGGGCGGCTCTATCTGCTCCTTTTTGAAGCTTTAAACTCATGACAGCAATGGTGTTTCTAGCCCCACTATCAGAGTCAACCTCATCCTCATCATGGGCGCAGCTGCGTCGGAGCCTGGCGCCGCTGCCAAAGGCCATCGCGTGGTCTTGGCAGTGCCGCGGCGTCCATTTTAGGATAGGAGGGACTACATAGAGAAAGAGAGACGGTTGGATGTATTTTCAGATTCGTTCCGTTGAGCTGCATGTAGGAGATGTCATGACTGTACGTACAGATATGCGTGCGTACATTCCGGTGACGATTGCAAGCGCTGCCGCATCAGACTTAGAGCCTTCTATTGCTTGTTTATGCATACAAGTTTGAATAAAACCAAAATCAGGCTTTGACTTCACAATTCCGTTTTTGACGAAAATACCTCCATCGTTTTCGTTGTCACGATTTTTTCTGATGACCGGGCTTGTTTGCTGGTTCAAGGCCGATGAGCCTTCCTACTACCTACTATGCTTTTACTTCTGTGGCCTCTTTGCTGTCGGTATTGGGCGCCGAGCGCCAAGGACTCTTGTGGACCGTGCGGACAGCCTTAGCCAAGCATTGCACGAGCAAATGAGGCCAAACTGGCTTGCAAAATCCCCAAAGCCTGTCAAGCTTCTGGTCATGCAACAGGAAAGAGACCCATCCCGCATTAAAAGAGTGTGACATGATTTAAATGTCCTGCAAGGGCCGGCATGTTGTGCACTGCCTTCCCGAGGTGTCGTCGTTCTTTGGAGCGCCTGATGGATGTTGGATGAAGGACCAGTTGCGTGTGAAGTGACCCCGTAGTGGGATGAAGCGAATGCTCTTTTCAGAATTGTGAGTCTTCTACCGCGAGGATGCATACCACACCGCCGTCGTGGTGGATAATGCGGAGTGTCCTGGCTGCAGGAGTTGATGCAGGACGTGATGCATCCGTTTGATGTTGCATGCTTGAAGCTCCCTACCAGCAGGTACACGTTTACGCCAAGCGGTATTATGAGGAACGTCCTGAAGGGACATCTCGACCCCGCAGGCCAACTCCCAAGAGCCACCACTCGTGCTGTGTCAGTCAGTCTTGCAATGCTGAGCCGTCTGTCGGACACAGCATGCCTGTGGACTTGCAATCTGACAAGGCAACGATGGTGTGGCGTACTTCCGGGGCGTGTCGACGATATCAGGACCTGGAGTACGAGTGATGTCTCTGCTGGGCTGGGCCCTGGCGAACGGCTAAATTTGACTACGCCGTGCTGCAGACGGCAGGGAACGCAGGCAACAAGCCTGGTACAGAGCAAGTCATGCATCATGCATGATGCCACCACTGTTGATGTTCAATCATGTCGGAGACCAGATGATTCACTGCAGGACCCACCATGGTTCGCATCTTGTTGCCCTTTTTCAAGGAAGGGAGCTATGACGTTCTGAAGAAAAACTGCAATACGTTCAGCCAGCTGACTCGCACTTTGAGTGGCCAACTTCATCACTCTTCGACAGGGTTTTTCTGTATTGATGGAGAGAGCCCGATTCGACAATCCTGGTTTAGACACGTCGGCTTCGACATCGCAGAGGTTAGATTTGCTCTGACTGTTTGGCCCACACTTGGCAGAGGCGATTGTGCGCTGTTTTGCCTACTGGGAGAGCGCCTGCCAATCAAATATCGCACGATCGAGAAAGTTGCGTGGCAGCACAGGCCGAGCTGGCCGGATTGCAAGAGTCTGATGCCACGCAGCTGTGCCAAGCACATCGCTCAAACGAGGTTGCGGGAGTACTGGATGACGTCACCGGGGTCGTGCAGGCCCTGACAATGTGCAACTACAAGCCCAACCCGCAGGCGAGCACTCTGGAACGGGGGTTCCAAGGAAAGAAGTGCAGAAAGACAGAGAGAGCGACAGAGGGCCAGAGACAGAGAGAAGTCGGGGTGTGAGGGTTCCTGCAGCCCATGCAGAGGTGGAGTTGGGGAGCACGTACCTAGTCAAATGGGGCGGATCTGCGGTAGGGTCACGCCGAGCTCGGCCCAAGAGCACAGTGTAACATGAAGGTTGTGCGGATGCGAAGGGGGCTCCTGGCAGAAGAGAGACCTCGTCATCAGCCGCGGCACCAAGGGAAGGAAGGCTAAGGCTAAGGAAGGAAGGACAGTCGGTTGACGGATCTGTGTACTGCCAAATGCTTGTGTAGGGTAACGTGCCGCTGCTGTTTTGAGGCCAAGGCGTTTGAGATAGTGCCCGTGTTGAAGCAGATTGACTTCCGGACAAGGCCATTGCCCTTCGAATCGTGTCGCGCAATGCCGCAATGCTGCATGCTCCGAAAGTCGACATACACCCCTGAAAGTCCACAAGGCTCTCAGCAGAAGCCGTGACTGCCTTGGCCGTCATGTGCTCTGCAACCTGAGAGCCCCACACTCTCCGGAGCCCCGTTAGAGGCTACGAAGGATCCGGTCGAACAGCCCTGCTATACCTCGAGGGTCTGTGACCGGGAGCACCAATTCAAACAAAACTTGGAGTTAATTGTTAAAGCCTTTCGAAATTCAGAACGGCATAGACCAGCCAGCTCGAGATTCGCCACATCGCAAACCCCAAGCCGTGGAAGATGACGACTGCGCCTGCAGGCTCTCCAGCAGGTCAAAGCCCCTTCCCAAGGCATCTCCTTCCAGGCCCTGGAGGAATCAAGGGTGGATTCTGGGGCTTTCTCGTGGCAGGTCTAGAGTTCCTGTGGGGTTCAACTTCGGGACTCGGAGTGCACTTCTGTGATTGATGGCTTCGATGTAGGCTTGTCCAGTCGGTTCGTACGTGTCAAAGAGGGTGGCCACAACGTCTGGCTCGGGAAGCTTGGGCTTATTCTCCTCTCTTTCCCATTAATCGGTGGCACTTGTTGCAGTGGCCTGTGTGGTTCATGCCCAGATGATTTCTGGACTTCTTGTACTCGGATGAAAACTGCCGAAGTCATCAGAACTCTGCAGTCCGACCTCTCAAGTTCGGGGAGATGCGCTTCACTTGCTCCCTCAACGGTGTCTGTACTGGATTACGTCTGACCTCGTTTCTTCGTGGCATCTTGAACTCCACAAGGCTTGGGAGCGGCTGTGATGACCACTTCACTCCCTAAAGCTGCTTCACCGTAGCTCCTTGCAGTGTGACCTGGTAGAGGCCCATCATCCAGGCGGTGCCCAGATACTCCCTCCAGCTCTGACCTACTGCTCGAGAAACCTGAATGGCATAGCAGCTAAGCGCTCCTAAGCGCTCCTAAGCGCCTGGAGCTGCGCTTGAGCCTTCGGTGCGTTCGTTGCATGCGTAATCCCGTGGGCAGCGTTGTGAAAGCTCGCGGCTCCGGTGGAATCGGCCCCCGAGCATGCCCATGCTGCACCGAATTCTTGCACCTTCCTTCAACGTGCATGAGTGTCTACGTCTACGTATCCCCCCCTGTGTGTGTGTGAGAGAGTGAGAGTCTCTGAGTTTGTGTGCGCATGCGCGACAGTTCACGCAGACCGGAAGATGAACTGCTGTGGAATCTCAGAGAAGATGCCACGGATTGCAGTGAGTAGTGGGTCGCTCGCTTTTTACCGATCGTCTGAAGAAGGACCGGGTTTTGCACTTACGACCAGTGGCTCACTGCTCAGTAGCTGCCACTAACTTGGTGCAGCACCTAGCCACCAGAGCAGGATGCCGTTATCAGGTTTTGAACCGGAATTGTGTGTAGCTATCTCCAGCGCGCCTTGAACGCGTGATGATTTCCGAAGTGGTTCAGAGACAGTCCGTCCGGAAAGACACTTTCATTGCATGATTAGTTGGAACTGCTTCCTAATTGCCACCCCCAAACGGTGAAATCATATGCTACAGCGGAACTATTTGCAAATGCATGCACGGCTTGGCAGCTCTGTGCTGTTAGTATCATTGCTATGATTTTATCATGTTCCTTGGAGTCCATCGTTTCCTTTGCATCAGCCAACGGCCGTTAGTGAAGAGCCTCAGACTCAGTCTCACAGAGCGTACTTGGAGGTGCCAGGTTCCCGCTTGCGTCAAAGCTCATATTGACTAGCGTAACGCCGCTGAGAAATGGCCGACTTGGATCATATCGCACAGACCGGTAGCCCCCTGAACTTCCAAGAGCCAGACCCGCAGTCCAGCGCCGAAAAGAGCTGCTTGCATGAGTCGCGGGTTCGGTGTGGGGCGGAGTTTAGGGTTTAGGGTTAAACCCTAAACCTCAAACGCAAAACCCCAAACCCAAGCCTTCTCTTCCCCGGGAGGCGGACGCCTGGCAGTCCGCGCAGTCTTGCGGCCCAGACGTCATTACAGAGGCTTCGGGCTTCGGGCTTCGGGCTGCCTACAAAGACTGAAAAGGCTTACTGAACTTCGACGAGCCCTAATAAGCTCAGCTAGGCCTTGGTGAGACTTAAGAGGGGGCGGGGTGGTGCATGTTGGGATAGGGGGTGCATGTGCTACCCATGACATGGTAGGGACCATTGTGTTGCGACTTGTTCCGTCCCATTCGGATCGGCTCTTCCTCCTCGGTTTGCGGAGGTTCCGCTCGCTCGCCGGTCCCCGAGCAGAACGGCCTTTGCCAGTTCAGAGAGCTTCTTGCTGTAGCAAACCTGGACGCGAAAATACAGGCGCGGTGACCCGCTCCTGCCTGAGGCTGGGATCATTCGGAGAGTTATGACTCGGCGGAGGGGTGCTGGCGCTTCGGGCGTACATCTTGCAGGACTGTGGTGACTGTGACTACGTGAAGTCAGTATGCGGTCCAAACTCCCAAAATTACATGGCGAGTTGCTTCGTGCCACACACCTTCAGGAAGAGGGCTAGCATATGCTAGCATAGACCTCCCAGACAAACGACACTGCAGCCGAACCAACTCGTCGCATCGGAGGCATGCAGCTTTCATTGACGGGGTGGAGATGTTCGACTTCCAGCGCTTCAATCTGTCGCGGAAAGAGGCAAGTGCCGTGGGAAGATTGTGGCTGCCAAGGGAGATTAGCATGGCCCTTGCAGGATGACCAAGATGACAAGCACAAATCGAGTGTTTGTCTTTGGGAGCTGGGAATGGGGTTCGTCGGGTTTGATTGGGTTCGGTGTTGGATTTCGGAGCTTGATTTGAAATGGAGTACTCTCACTTAGATGATATACCGCACTCGATAAGACAACAACGTATGCTACAGAGTCCAGCCCCAAGTCATTACTCAATCGTTACGAATACTCCTGCTCCCCTCCCTCATAACCGAGAAAGGGAACCATTGTGCAAGGCGAAACAGTGCTGCTTGTTGCTCAAGTCTGACACAGCGTATGCAATATCCCGGTACAGGTGCAGCACATGGAGCCCCGTCAGCGCCATGTGGCAGCCTCAGTTCCGATTGGCTTCTCAGATGTCATGAAAGATGACGGCGAGGGCTCATGTGTGTCCGCTGTGGCATTTGGGTCTAAAGCGATTTTCACGGAACTGATTTCACGATGACAAGGCCTTGGAGACTGGCTATGAAGCCATCTACCACGCCGGCTTCAGGCATCGCCTGGGGTTTTGAATGTTCGACGCTACGCACAGCAGATTTGGGAAATGCCGGCTTTCTCACATCTCCATGTCACAGCCTCGGCACCAACTTGTTCAAGGCCATGGCCTGAGGCCCCGAATGACCTCACAGACACTGCAGGTTTTGATCTTGAGTGCAGCCGCAAGGAAGACACGCCCCAAACTGAAAGCCAAACACCACGGAGGAACCATACCAAAGCTTGAATGGGGCTTGATTTGGCACGGGAGGCGGGTCCAACTCCAAGGCCTCACAGCAGCCGCTCCCTGGCTGAAAGAAATGCAGACGCTAGGACGCTGGGATGTGACGACATCGGGTTTCTTGTGCGAAAGGTCTATGTGGGCGCTGAGAACTCGAGCGAGTCGGGCAACCCGGTGAGCGTGACACGTGGCCTTCCACGCTTGGCCGTGCGTTGACAGCCGATGATGCGATGTAGAGAAACCTACAAAGAACTCTTCATATTATTTTACTAACTAATTGTTGTTATTACTATTATTATTATGATTACGATGATTATTACGATTATTGTTACTATTACTAGTACTATCATTATTATTATTATGTTTATTCTTCTTGTTATTAGTATTATTATCATCAATTGTCCAGGTGGCCCGAGCTCTCTGGCTCCTCCACGCAGGCAACAGGCCGGATCGGTTAGAGTCACTTCCGTGATCGATCCAAGCAGAGATGGTGTGTTCAGGGATGAACCAGAGCCAAAGAAGGCTTCACAGCGACTGGGGCGGCGTCTTCGATCCTCGCTGGGCGGATTTCCTTCGTTCTTGGCCTTAAGGCTCGAGCCTTTGCAGATGGACGAACGTGGGGCAGGTGTACACGCCCATGCCAGTTTTCGGATTTATGAAGGTTGTGAGAGCTTCGCTGATGTCAGGGGCATTTTCACGCACCAACTTCGTGATTAGCGAGCGCATGTGACGGCCATGGCAACGGTGCAATTTCATGCTCTAGAGTCATGCAGCTAGACGTCAAGCCGCGACTGGATAAACGAGAAGCGTCGTGTATGGTCTCGTGAGGTTTCGACAGGATATTTCAAGAACCTGTTATGAAGTCTTCAGTGCTCAACACTCAGGGCCCCGCGGTGTCCCTGGATGTTGGTGACTGCTCCAGCCTCTCCGCGGCCCTCGCCTCAACTACCAGTAACTTCCAACGTAAGAGATGGTCCTGAGCAAGACGCATGAAATCGAGTTTGCAGCTGCACCACTACCTTCCCGCATCCCCGGGCTCATCACCACCATCACGATCGCCATCAGCATCACTTGCAGCAGCACCACAGCACCGGTGTCGCTAACACCGCTAGCAGCAGCAGCACCACCATCATCACCAAGATAGCTCCCAAGAAAGCCGGGACAACGAGCACAAGCAGAATGTTCCCCTGCTGGTCGTTTCTGACCTACAGATACTATAGATACCCTGGACATAAGCTCTATTCCGCTCACCGTGGAGATGTTATGAATGTTGTTTGCCAGGTGCATTTCGGCGCGCAGGCATCTGCAGATGCCGTGTCTGTAGCAAGAGCTCCATGTCGTGTGCACGAGCTGTAGGAGGAAAGCCGAGACGTAGAGCACCCGCACATTCTCCTTTGATCCATCGCTCACTTGTAAATCCTGTGGACTGCGCCAGGTGCAGAGGTCCCGCCTTGCAGTTGTTGTACTCACAGATATCTGATTCAGTCCTGCCGTGCTTGCTGCTTTCAGGGCTGCCAGGGATGCGGGCTCGCCAGACACTGTCTTGGGTTTTGGAGGGGGGTTCGACATTGCCGATTGCACAAGTCCGATAGCATCATGTCATCATGACGAACAGGGTCCTCCAGAAAATCATGCCTTTCACATGGCTGCGACACATGTGCATTTCGTGAACTTCTGTCTGGTCTGCAGTCTTGTGATCTGCCAAGAAAGCCAACAGCTTGCCAGGGAATGCGGGACAGAGATGCCAGAGGCCAGGCCTCTGACTCTCCACAGTCGCAGCAGTCTCTGCAGATCTGCTTCGCCCGGCTGAAGCTTCAACGAGGGTGCACGCACACAACACTCAGAAGCTCGTATTAATTTTGTGCCGCGATTTCCTACAGCACGTGCAAATATTGTTTTTTCCCAACAGAAAGCCTCCTGGCCCAACGTCTAAGCGCTATCCACTTAGCCAGATGGAGGCAGGGCCTTCATGGCACCTTGCAAGGTGCCGTGCCTATGCCGTCTTTCTATGAGGCCTTGAATGTGAGCAGCTCTGCGGCAGAAGCGGAGCTGCGCTCTGCTTACAGGCGCCAGGCGCTTGCCACCCACCCAGATAAGGGGGGCACGCCGGAAGCCTTCAGGCTCGTGGTCACAGCCTTCGAGACTCTTACAGATCCCGTGCGCCGCGCTGCCTACGACCTCCAGTTGAAGCACGCAGCCACTCCCAAGGAGCGCCGGGTTCCCACCGGCCCAGCACGCCCAGCAGGCGCAGCGACTGCCAAGAGAGCTTCCGGAGAGACAGAGACCGGCAAGAGGGCACCGAAGAAAGCCAAGGGCGAGGACGGCCATGCGACTCGCAGCACCCCTGGCGGTCCTAGCACGGGAGCAGGTGAGCCACCAGAAGAGTGCAAGGACAACGTGGGTTGGGTGCAGGAGCTGCTCGGGCTGAGCCAGGCGGCACTCCGGGCCCGCCTCAAGGCCATGACTGAGGAGGTCCTACGACGTCTGCTGGAGTTCCTTCAGTCCTCGGACCAGAGCACCCTTGCTACGGTCGTTCCGAGCTGCAGCACAGGCAGCGCAGGCAATGCAAGCAGCGCGTGCAGCAGCTCAGAGAGTGAGGAGCTTTCCGAAGAAGCCGAGCCGGCCGAGCCCCTCTTGGCCATCTGCGCGGTTGCTGACGACGAAGACCAAGAAGCGAACGAAGTGAACGAAGGAAAGGAAGGGAATTGCGATCAGCAGGGCAGCGAGAGGAAACTCCTTCGGGGAATCTGCAGGAACAAGCGAGACAGCTCTTACCAAGCGAGTGTGTATTTCAAGGGAGTCGGAGCATACTCGCAAAGCACCGTTGACTTAAACAAGATCATCGATCTGCATATCAGCCTGGTTCGAATGCGACAGCGATTTTACGAACACCTTGCATCAGGCCGTAGCTGCAGAGAGGCTCTCAGCGATGCAGTCACTGAGATGCATTCGAACAGGGCTGCTTCCCAGTCTCCTGCCCTTCGTATTCGATTCTGCTGCAGATGTACAACGAACAACAGCAATCGGAGGCTTGACCTGGAAGAGCTATTTCCGATTTGGGAGTCCGAGCTTGCCAACAAGGAGAAAATGCAGGAGGAGCGTCAACAGAGACGCAGCCAGATGCAGGCAGATCGGCAGGCAGCAAAACAGGAGGAGGAAGCACGGAAGCGACAAGAAACGGCACAGCGACATCAGGAGCAGCAGGAGAGAAGGCAGGAGAAGCTGCGGACGGCCGAGGAGAGGAAACTCTTGAGAGAAGCGAGGCGGCGAGAGCGGGAAGCGAGAGCCGAACAAAAAATGCAGCGCAAAGCAGCTTCCAAAAGCCGAAAGCTGGAATTCTTGCATCAGGAAGTCCAGAACATGCTGCAGCGCCTCTGCATGCAGCGAGAGCGCGTGCTGCAGAAAGCGTTTGGTATAAAGGCCCTTCCTGAGGGACTCGTACTGGGAAAGGCGCCTGGCTTCCAGGGTGCACATGTTTGTGCACAGCTGCGCCTGCAAAACGGCTCGCTCTGTAATGGTCCATTGCGCAAAGACCTCTCGCTTGCCCGCAGCGACTTTCGGGAGCTCTCCGTCCTCCAGCGCAAAAAAGGGGACCAAGCACTGCAAGCGGAGCTGCAGCGGCGGGAGCTTGAGGCCATGACGACCTTCTTCATGTCCGCTGTTGCTGCGTAGTGAGCATCGCCCCGCGAAGACGAAGCCTTGGTCCTGGTGATCGTACCTGGAGAACTTGTTCGATGCCTCGATGCTGGTCGCTCAAAGCATCGTGCAGTTGCCGCAAGCTTTTCGCTCTCAGCTCCGACGGCCTCAAGACATGCTCCTCTGCCGAAGCATGCACCACAATTTCTCAGCAAATCGCCTTGCAGAACCCCCCCTCCGGAGTGGAAGGGCCGACTCAGCGACAGCACGGCGCGTTAAAACGGACCACTGCTAGAATGTCGAGCTGGGCCTTGAGCTATCGATGCCCTTCCCACAGAGTTAATATCATACTTGTAGGATTGTTTCCAGCTTAGCGCTTGCATACCCAAGCCTACCTTTTGCAAGCGCCTGCGAACCTGAACCCGAAGCCTCCGAGCCTCAGTTCTCCTGCGCGGTCGGCGTCTCGGTGCTGCTCTCACCACGCAGCTGGCCACCTCGCCAGGCAGGTTGTCTTTGCCAGATACGGCTGGAGGGGTGTCTGACCGATGTTTGAGCACAACAGGCTGAGCGTTGCATTCAGTGCAAGTCCCTGACAGGTTGTTTTGCAAGAAGGTAGTGCTTCCATATGGGAGTTTCCGAAAATAGGGGACCCTAGTATGGTACCCTATATAGTAGGATCCTTGTTATAAGGACCCCCAAAGTAAGGTACCCCTAATTTTCGGAAACTCCCATATAATCTTGGTCTCGGGACTGGCCAGGCTGCCGGACTCTTGGGCGCAACAGGGTGCATCACCCAGGACTCGGCTGTTTCTCATAGCTCAGCACATTGGAACGGCGGGCGACCAGATACATGCCGCATGTTATCTGCATTCTGAGCGAAGACCATGCTTGTCTTCGTGCTTCTGCAAAAGAGTTGACTGCTATCATTAGAGCACACCTGGATTTCAGACGGCCGCTTGAGATGGAGGTCCCAGAACCTCCAGCTGCCACGAAATGCCACGAGCCAACACCTTGAGCGCCAAGTCCTGAAGTTTAGTTAAATGAATCCTACCTACAGGCCCTTGGGAAGGAACCGGCAGCAAAAACAGCGCCTCAAACTCAGCTACACTTAGGCGCTGCCGCGTCTTTGACACTACAGCTAGCGGGGCCGTGCCCGGCGAGGGCACTGCAGCGGCTGTGCTCTGGAGGACTTTGGCAAAGCGAGGTTTGGGCAGTATCGGTATCGGGCCGATGTAGGGTTTACAGCTTAGTCTACTCGTCCCACCATCGGACAAGAGCGGCAAGAGACTAGATAGTAGTTGCGTAGCGCATGACACTGTTTTTTCTGTCGTGAGTTATGACTGTGCATTTGCTGCTGGATAGATCAGTTGTTTTGAACAGGGCTCGTCCGTTCTCAGTCCACTCCACGAGCTCGTTCCTGTGGCTGTGGGTTCCTGTTCAAGGTAGTGTGGCCAGCTGCATTGCATGCAGGAAGGCAGATGAAGAGCAGGAGGCTATGCCGGGCAAAACAAATTTCGCAACGATGCATGTCACGTCTGGAAGATCGAGCAGCACCCATGTACGAATCACATCCATCTCAACTTTCATGATCCCTGCCGGTTGCGCAGGGTTTTCTGGAGGGCACGGCAATGCAGCACGTGGGACGCGCTGCAAGGCCACCGGACAGCGGGAGCTTGTAACCAGGCAGCCTGAAATTTTAGAAGAAAGAATCCCTGCGACGCGGGCCTGCACAGCTCAGAGAAGCGCGAAATCTTCTCTGCTGACGAACGGACGGTCTTCGCTACACGTCATTCTAAAAATCGATCCGTTCCATGCCAGTACAAAGCGGCATTGTCCGCACATGTCTTCCAGTATCTGACTCCGCCAGCTTGACTGCGCCAAGCTGCCCTGGAGAGCAAGAGCTGGTTTGCGAAGCTTCGTGCTCAGCATGTCTTGGTTAGCAGTCTCGCTCTCTTTAGGCCTTTTTACCTCAACAGCCTGGGCTCGGAAGGTGTCCTTGCTCTATCGGGGTGCCATTCCAGCTCTTTGATGGGAACCATCGCAATCGGGCATTTTTGTTCAATGAACCCTCAAGCATGGATTGCGTTGGCCGTAAATCCCATTAGCACCGAAGCTCCAATCACCAACTTCCGAGTGACACTCCCCATGAAAAAGCCACGCAGACGATCGAAAAGCCGTAAGGAATAGAACCGGTACATAGAGCGGGCGGTGGAGACGGTGAATGGTTGGATGGATCGCACGACAATGTGCAGGCATCATTCATGTACGTCGGAGGTATGCAGACAGGTCGCACGCATGCATGTCTGCATGGGTAGAACGGTAGAAGCTACATTTTGGCACAGTCCTCACCATCGTCGTCCTCATACTCTCATCGGTCTCATTCTCGTCCTCGTCACCCTCTTCGTCCTTATCCCAACTTGGTCATCCTCGCTCATCGTCGCGATCTTCACTGTCATTCTCGTCATCATCTGCTGTAGCATCCTCATCCTCAAACTCATTGTCATCCCCGTCAGCCTCCACCTCTTTCTCCTGAATCCTCACCTCGCCGCGTCTCGTCTGTTCTGATCTCATCTACTCCTTCTTCTCTCGTGTCCTGCCTCCTGTCTACATCCTCTTTCTCATCGTCGCCGTCTTCTTCTTCCTCCTCCTGTTGATTTTGATCCCAACTTATAGATACAGGCAGCAAGGCTTGCCTTGCCTCCTGAAAAAGCCTTCGATGCTACAAGGCTCTGCGCTCGGCGGCGGTGGCCCCCAGTTCCCTTGACTCAGTGGAGCTGCATGGCTGGGCCGTGGGGCCTGGATCTGCATTCTGGTTCAAGGGTTTTGAGCGGAGGTTTTCGGGAGCACAGGCCTTGAGAGTAATGTGTTTTAACATCAACAGCAAGGACACCTTTCCGTAAGCGTGCAGGCCAGGTGTTGCCAAGCCTCTAACATCCGGACTCTTCAGGGTGCATGCCCCTCGATGAAGTCAGTAGCCTCGTTTTTGCCGGCCGGGAAGCTTGGGAAGTTCAACACACTCAGCACCCAAGGCCTTGGGGTTCACCAGCAGTGCAGTCAGACCAACCACGAGTGACTTTGTCAGTGCCACGTGCTCGATGACGGTGTCGGGGTCGTGGCCGCTGCCCGTGCCGGGAGCCCCGGATGACATGAGAGGCGCTGCAAAGGGGTTTCGGGACAGTGCACGCAGCTGGTCACTAGTCCTTGTCACTGTTTGCTGACTGCCATGCCTACAGGTTGCAGCTGGTCCATACGCTAGTCAAGCCTGTCTAAACATTCTGCTGCTTTGCATCTGTTGTTTTCTTGTTGCGACGTTAGCCAAATTCCGCGCAAATAGTCACAGAGCTCTGAAGACCGCTGCCATGTAATCATCCCGAAAGCTAGGTTCTGCGGCCACGCAAAACCCACAATGTCCCTGCTTCTTAGTGAGGTTGTGTTCTGTAGTTTGCATGCCAACGCGTTGTAGCGGGGTGGAGAGGTATGTGTCGCAGTGCAGCATGGAGTGGTGGAGCACTCTAAATCCAAGCCAAGCTGTTTTGCAAATCAGCGTTCCCAGGAGGGTTGGGTCATGGGTTGCACATCGACCACTGTAAAGCATAAACAAGCAGAGAGTTTCGAGAGCAAAAGTTTCTAGTTTCGGTAGAGTAGAGACCTCAAACCTCAGTTTCTAAGGCGCTCGAGGCGGGCAGCAGAGGTCCTGGAAAGGTGCCTGCGCTGATTGATTTGCTAAAGCTTCTAAGGAATGGCTACTTGTAGCGGCAGGCCTCGGTATTCTGTTCAGCTTACAAGGAGGTTCTGCACGCAAAAGTCGTTTGTTGCTGGCGCTGGTGGTGCTTGCCCTCACGGTGTTGGTGATGGCGATGAGTCTTCAAAGTCCGACGTTGCTGCAGAAGGGTCAAAGCCTTCGGGGTGCGTCAGTATGCTTGTTTTTGATGCATCATGAACTGACTTGGCACTCAGTTCGTCGCCAACGGTCGGTTGCTGTCTGGCTTCACAGAATTAGAGAGGGCTTAGCTCGCACAGCCAGCGCACAATGGCTTCACCGCGGACTCAACGACACGAGCAGATCTGTCAGTCAAACGACCACATAGCAAGAGGGTTCTGTCCAGAAAAGCAGTCGTGACATGTGGGAGCAGCTTAGCTTAGCAGCATTCCGAAAGAGAGCACTCGGCGGGGGCTCGGATATGGTACAGGAGGACCATCCTGTTTCTAGAAACTGTGTCAATTGGGCGCGGTGTCATCCCGATTCAGGCGGATGTTCGAAGTCGGCAGTAACGGCAAGTCCAAGCCGACTTGCTGGTCCTTCTCTGTCTCGGGCCCCTCCCGCTTCGAGGATCATGGCTGCGATTGCCGGTGACTTCGATCAGCAGGCCAGGAGCAACAGCCATCGGCGAACAATCCGTCAGTAAATGCTGAATTCAATGCTGAAGTCGTGGTCGTCATGGTCGCCAGGTGCGGAAGCCACGCAAGAAGCCTCCGTGGAATGCTGCTACCCAAGCTTTGTGTTCGTAGTCTTCCCAAGACTAGGACGTGGAACATCCCACCTGTGCCATGAGTATGGGGCAGCTGTACCTGCTATAAGCTGCTATACCCGATGCGTTGTGAGCACATCTTGAGACTGGGCACTACTACGACGAGAACGATGTGGTGGGCCGAGTGCGCACAGTGGTGAGGCAAGATGTTTTCTGGGAGCTCTATTGATGCTCCTCAGAAGGATTTTCCGATCCTAGATGGGAGGAGTGCGAAGATACGCCAGCAGCTGCTGGCAGAGGGCAAAGAGCCGCAGCCCCACAGCTTCGAGGCGCTCGGTTTAGAAGCAGGTGGTGCCCTTAAGCTCTTAACCAAGGCCCGGCATCAACCTGAAGAGGGACAGGGACCAGGAGGCTGGTGTGCAGGATTCCTCAGGCTCTTTTCCAGTTGCGAGCATGATGCTTATCAGGTGAAATTCTGGAGATCGGTCTTCGACAAGTGCTGGGCTCGGCAAGTATGCTGGATTGAGAGATGAGATCAAGCTGAGATGACCTGGACCCAACCGCCTTCTCAGTCTGATCGGTTGAGGTATGACGTGGACAGTTCCGGCGCTTTGCAGGGTGACCTACAGCGTGTTGCCCGTAACATGAAATGATAGTAGACTGTGAGAACGCATAGAGCAAGCATGTGGCAGCTGAGAAGAACGGGGTCCTAAAATGGTACTGCAGCTGTACCGTTTTGATCAGGAAGTATAAAGTCAATGGATAAGCTCATAACAAAAGAAATACTTATCCGTCTATCTGTACGTCTGTCCGTCCGTCCGTCCGCCCGCCCGCCCGCCCGTCGGTCTGTCTGTCTGTCTGTCTGTCTGTGTTTTTGCCTACCTACCTCCCTACCCATCTGTCTATCTATCTATCTATCTGTCTACCTATCTATCCATCCGTCTATCTATCTACCTGCCCATGTACTTAAACCCATCTATCTATCTGGCTTTTTCTGTATATCTATGTCGGTATCTGTCTCTATCCCTATCTCTATCTCCATCTCCATCTCTATCTCTCTATCTGTTTGTCGCACTATGTATGTATCTGTCTATCTATCTACCCATCTATCTATCTACCTTCCTACCTACCTACCCTTTCATCTCTGTCTATCTGTCTATCCATTCATCTAACTGACTGACTGGACAAGACAGGACTGAACTGGGCTGACTAACAAAGTAAACATACCAAACAGACTAAACAAACGAACAAGTAAGAACGAACGAGCAGAGCAAGCAAGCAATCAAGCTATCAACCAAATTTAATCAAAACTAACCACCCAAGCTAACCTAAACTAAACTAAAGTAAACTCATTAGCTATCGACCTAACCACCTTGCCTGCCTGCCTGCCTGCCTGCCTGCCAACCTACTACTGCTAGCTAGCAGCGAGCCAGCTGTTGAGATGCGAGTGTACCGGCACGGGCTTAGTCCGCGGCAGGAAGTGTAGCATACAGCGGCATCATAAAACTTATTTGTGCTCTGCCTCAGCCGAGCAAAAGATGGCATGCCTAGACCTGGAGGCAGAACAGGTAAGCCCAGCTGAGACTGGCTTGCTGGCCAAGGGACTTCGAGGAAATCACCGACGTTGTTCGCGAAGATCTGAAGATCGTCCCGATCCAAGACCGAGCTGGGGTGGAACACTCTTCCTTTCGGGCCGTTTTGGCGAAATGCTTCTCCGGGGGATGCTACCTCAAGTGCATCTGTCGCAGCAACACTGTAGCCTTCGTTCCACAAGCATCAGGTCCACAATTCATGAAGTATGTTCTTTGTTAGAATCCCGCAGGCAACACCCAAATCATACACACCAGCATTCCTAAAGAGCCACATAAAGACTCACCAAAATCTCGGATTTGATTCTAGCTTCATGCGCCCTGCAGTCTGGGCTTTCCATTTCTGCATCAGTCCCCTGTCGGGCCGGCAGAGTCCTTTGCAACACTTCCCCAACACTGCAAGCTGAGATATACGGCAGTAGCACCCGAGCAGCGCTGTGCATCCGAAGTCATCCGCCCCACGCCCCAAGCGCACAGAACAGCGCATCAGAAAGAGACAGGGTTAGTACTTGCGGTTCTTTCATGGAGTCGTAGGTACCAAAGCCAGTTACTGTGCAGTCTCTCACACCACGGTTTACCGAACAGCCCAAAAACCTAAGCTAGCGTCGGAGCTCCTTTGCGGCGCTCAGTTTTTTTGCAGGCAGGCAAAACGCAGAAGACGCAACACTCCATATTACTCCCGCGCTTGCTGAGTCCGAACGGACGCTGTCTCGAGTGGAGTTGAGGCCAGGGCAATCTGAGAGTTTGAATGTCCAAGAAGAGGCTCGAGGTGGTGGTTGCAGTGGCCGCTGCTGATGAAATTTGCGCAACGACTCGCACACTCGGCTTGCTAAGCTTGACGCTTGTGGTGCTCGTCTAGCCATTGTAAACACCTGCGACGGCTCTTGCTCTAATTGCATTGGATGCTCTTTCTCTATTTGCCTTGGATGCCTACAAACCGTGCTGATCACATGCTTTCGCTGAACCTTGCGAGTCGCAAAGAACGGTCGGAGCCCTTGTGAGATAGCGTCAGCAGTTTAGTTTTCTTGTCATACTAGCAAGTCTTCGGCATTTTTGAGTTTCGAACGCTGTTCTTGAGTTGTAAAATGCTTATCTGCCTGCGCTTGCGCTCGGGAGGTGGTGTTGTGGCACTTGAGGACATGCTTAGCTCTTGCGCAGGGACTTTTATTCCCATTTGGACCTCAATGGCGACATGGTTGTCGATTGGCATGTGCTCGCCTTAGAAGCAGAAAAAAGTCAAGCAGCATGCTGCTGCAGCGTAGCGTATACTTTCAGCAGATGCGGTACAGCCCATGGACCTTTTCCCTCTGAGGAGTGGCTTGACTTCGTCTCGCAGGGCAAGCTACGCGACACGCGGCCGATAGATCAGGCCCTCCTAGCTTAGCACCAACCATGCTCAAATCCAGCACAGGGGCCTCGCCCAGACGTGTTCGCGTCCTAGGTTCGGGTTGCCGCGACTTGATGGGCTGGCCAGTTGTAATTGTATGTCCTTCCTTCCATGTCCACGCTCAACACTTCTTCGAGCAACACTGTCGCGGGTAGTGTTTTGCAGCATCCACTCCGAGGTCGATTTTGCAAAATCTCTGCCAAACCTCAACGTTGATATGGATGTCTTTTAACGACTCTGGAGCAATCCGTACCTGCCGTGCCCGGTGCAGGTTCTCACCGAGGCTGGCTCCGGTTATGAGCTGACGAAGAGTTGTGGCCTGGGGTGAGTCGCATTTCTGTTTCGAGGTTTGGAGTGCCATCAGGCACTGACCAGACTGCCACATCAACAATCATCAACAGTTGCCAGACGAGAAGCGAGTGGCCTTGACTCCTTCTGAACCTGCAAGCCTAGAAGCAAAGCAACTCTTCCTCGTCTCGTTCCTATATGAAGATCGATGCTGAGTTGGCTTTCTCGACCCTTCGACTTTCTTGTCGTGGTTTGTCGCAGGGAGTGAAGGGAATGAACTGTTGCTAGTTATCCTGCTCTGTGAGTTCGTTTCTTGCTTCTCAGGACTAGAAGACGGATTTGGGTGATGAGCAGTTCTTGATAGCTGTAGCAATGATGACGGTTTCATGATGATGATGATGCTTTGCAAGTTGTGGTCGCTGTTGTACATGGCGAGGAGGATGGCACTGCTGATGGTGATGTTCACGAAGACGATTGTGGTCACGATGGTTCGTGATGATTCTGGATGGCGCTGCTGCTGATGATGGTGATGATGATGATGATGGTGACTACGTTGAGGTTGATGATTCTTATGATGATGATGCTGGTGATGATGATGAGGATGATGCGGCTGCTGCTGCTGATAATGATGATGATGATAATGTCGCTGATGATGTCGGGAGTACGACGATGAGACCGAGGTCGGCGATGCCAATGAAAGATAATGGCCTTCGTGATCACGTTGACGACGACAATGATGATAGTGGTGAAGGCCACGGCGGTAAGGACGATAACAGCTTGCCACAGCGTAGGTGGGCGGCGCC
Source organism: Symbiodinium sp. clade A Y106 (assembly GCA_003297005.1). Taxonomy (NCBI): domain Eukaryota; class Dinophyceae; order Suessiales; family Symbiodiniaceae; genus Symbiodinium; species Symbiodinium sp. clade A. The sequence goes on along the minus strand of BGNK01003046.1, from coordinate 38,011 downwards.
CTCCGGCTGGGGCTGCGGAGACGTGGCCTGAAGCCAAACCAGGCAAGTCAGGATTGCGCGTAGCCTGCCCACATGCAGAGACTAGCACAGTGTGGCACAGGCAGCAGGACGCATCAACAGCTGCCGGTCAGTCTGACATAGAACTGGCATGTCAGGTGGAGCAGTACATCAGGTCCATTCCTGAGGCAGGGTCGCATGGCGATATCTTCTTTAATCTGATGCTTGTAATGCCAGCTCACTACTGCAGCAGCCGGCCAATGCAGGTGCTAGGACTGCTGAGATGTTTCCAACATAGCTGGTGCAGCTTTGGTATCGTCTGTGTGCGTTGTTGCATGTCTTGCCAGGTCACAGAAACTGTTGGCCAAGATCCCGGACTTCGCATTGAGTTGAGCGTTTTTCGGGCTGGATGCCGCTTCTCCCCTTTGGCTTTTGTTTAGGCTGTTTGAGCACTAAGTGAGCAGCGGCAGCTGCAGATGATAGGAGTATCTGCATCAAGAGTGCTAATCAGTCGGGTTATGCTGCATTGTGCTGGCTGCGTTGTGCTGGGAGGCCTACTCCCAACTAGAAGGCTGTTCCAAGTCAGATGTAAGAGCTGATGATAGTGAAGATGAGCAACCCAAGCCTGCGCCAAGAATGCTGGCACGTTCTTTCTGCACCTTACAGCTCAACCATCTCCAGAACGAATCAAGCCAGTCTCCGTGCGATGACCGCTTTGCCTGCTGCATCACGTCATGGTGTCTTTCTTTGTTGTGTCCAACAGACTATTAGCGCAGTTTCTAGGGCACCTCAGAGGGAGCCCTACTATAAAACAGCCTTCACCCCATGTAGCTGCCCCTACGCTTCGAGGAGCCGAAGTCTGCACAATTATTGTGCTGATGATCTGATAGTATGCCATGGTCATCGTGCATTATGCTCATGTTGTGTCTGCAAACAATGGTAGCAAGAAAAGTACTATGAGAGGACATCATGGTTCATAGTCATAGCGACGATAACAGTAAAGCTGTGATTTGAATTGCTGCTGCCAGTATACTAACTGCATGCAGAACCTTCTGCCAAGACGTCGCGCTTTTCTTCAAAATCTTCCGGAGGGGTCTGGTCATCAGCCGTCACGTCGTGGCCTTATCGGGGTGAAGGACAGGAATGTTCGGATGTAGGTCGAGGGCCTCGGCTTTCTTGCTCCAAACCGTTGTCACTCCTTTACATGCAACGGTAGCCACATTGTCCGGAAGCTTGCCAGCTGCTTGTGGTTGGAATCTTTGCAGACTGTATCCACGGTAAGTCGAGAGGAGTGGAAGCCCTTGGAGTGGAGCCTCCGAGGATTGTCCAGATGACAACTTGAAGCGGACCTTCGCGAGCCTGGAGCTACAGCTTCGATGAAAGAGCAAGCAGACCTGCTTGATGTTGGGCAACAGATGGATGTATGCGCAGTTGTCAGATCAGTCTCTGTCTGAACCCGGAGTGCCACAATCAACCGCCTCATGTCAAAGCTGGAGCTGAGGCCTGTCTGATGGTGCATCTCGTCGAACCTGCCTGTCTTAGAGTCTTGGACAGTTGGGACAGAGGGTAGGGGTATGACCGAGCTCATTCTGAGCATGAATGATCGCATCGGATGGCGAACCCGGCAGGCTTACCGAATGATGATGCAGTGGCAGTGCCATGTGCAAAAAGAATTCCAAATGTCCGATGATCATTGATACGCATCTTATCAAATTGCCAGATGTCCCGCTCCAAGACGTTATTGAATTTCTCACGATCTCCTGTTTGGCGCTGACGAAGAAGGAGGCACCGGTATTGTGGCCTGTTGCAGCTGTAGCCGTTGCAGGTCGTGGCAGCTCTATGTTGACAGAGCTGCGTTGGATTTGCATGCTCTTGCACAGAGTTTCTACATGTCATGCCTATGTCACTGTGTCAAGTCCCCTAAGCCGTTGTGCTGTTCCATGTTCTGCCTCCATGCTTTGCCCTGATGCCCGCAGATCGGCATAGGGACTACTTTTCCGGGCCTAATTGGTGGCATGCGGCATCTTCTGTGCTGCCCTCGGAGATGAAGCGGCACGAGACACGCAGGGCGTGTGGCAAGTGCCAGCCCAACCGCAAGGGTCGAGATGTTGGGTACCTGTGGAATGTCCGCAGCAAAGTCAGGATGATGGAAATACTGAGAACATCCAACAAAGCTCGCCTCACATCCACCTGTCACTGTCACTTCCGAGCCCATCTCGTGAAACTTCTTGAGACCCATCAATTGACTCAAGAGCTCCACTCGTCAGCACCGGCTACTCCTCCGACTCCTCCCGGCCTTCCAACCTGAGATTCATGAGACCAGAACTCGGTTCCAAGCAGCCGTAAACCCTAAACCCCAAACCTCTAATGTAGGGCCTTAATAATTGGAATAGGGTTTTTGGGCCCATTATACTATAGCTACTAAAAGGACCACCCCCCCAAAAGAATAGTATAGGTAATAATTCGGGCCCCTATACTAAACACCAGAAAACCCCAAAGGAAGCCCCGAGCAAGGCCTCGGCGTGAGCCACACAGCCGACCCGGGACCTTTCCCTTCGGGGGCACGGTGCCAGGGTCTCAGCCGTCTCAGCTTATTGCTGGAGGGCTCAGGGATTCAGCTTGGGTTGTGGGGGTGGGTGTTCCTGGTTTCGCAGGATGACGGTGTTCGGTGTCCGGTTGATGAGGTCGAGAGATTCGAGATCCAGAGCCGGAGCTTGGGGCCAGAGTTCGCTTCCCAAGGAGCGGCCCCACGACAGTCCCTTTCGCCTTGAACGGGCGGAGGCTGCCACCGACTGGCAGGCTTGGGGGCGCTTGGATGAATGTTTGGGCGGTGTGGGGATCGGGAGCTCTGAGTAAATATCTTTGAGTTAGAGTATGAGGAGGTTGAGTTCAGCAATGAAGGTGTTGGGGTCAAGGCGTCTTTAACATGCCGTCCTTGCAAATAAAAAATCACGTTTTGCATGGTTTACAGTCCAGGGCTTTCGCATAACTCCTGCTAGTGTGGCGCCATGAGGGCCTGCCTCGAAATCCACCGTCCTATACTTTCCAAGCCAGCAACTAAAACAAGCTTCTAGACCCCAAGGGAAAAATGGTGCACAGCGACCGCCTTGACCAGGCTCTCATTGAAGCTGTTCCCAACAGAGCGGCAAGAGCGGACCACCCTCCGCCCGGTCATTTCCTGTGCCTTTGCTTGCGATAGTAGCCAAATTACATGGTTGAAGTCCCTCGGGCCTGGGTGGCGAGAGTTCGGAAGGGTGCTGTTTCAGCAGAGTCTTCAAATCTTCAAACGAAGGTGTCTGGCTTGCGTTGGTCGGATCTGGGGTCAGGCTGATATTCTTAAGGCGAATCACCAGTCACTAGTCACTAGTCACTACGGTCTGTGCAGGTCCGGACTTGGCAAACCATGATGCCCGAGCCTTGGCTTGGGCGTTCCAGGGCATTGCCCTTGACCAGCCGATTTTTGAAGCCTGCCAGTCTTCTGCTGCAGCGAGCAGTGAGCTTCATACAGCCCCCTAAACCCGAAACCCTTTCTCAAAATCCACCCTTCCCCGAAAGGTCTTTGCATTCGTCATGCTTCCATGCTTCCAGCGGGAAGGCCCAGCAGCTGCACTTCTCCGAAGCGACCCTGGCAGCTCTCGAAGCGGCCCAGGCGAAGAGTGAGGTGCGCTATGCGAAACTTGAGAGTGGTCTTCCTCTCGCTCTGTTGTCGTGAGAAAATTCAGACGGACACATCCGGTACTGTAGTTCGCACCTGAGTAGGTCAGGAGATTCAAGCAGGCAAGCGTTTTGCTCAGCTGACGTTAGAACGCAACTTGTCAGTAGTACTGTTGCGCACATCTGGCGATGGCCAAGAAGGATGAGATTACACTTAAGATCTTGCAGGACGACTTTTCGCAGATCTTGGAGTTTTTTCGGAGGGAGGCCAAGTTGTCCAGGCATGAACTCGCCGACCGTGATGAACTTGAACGCTACTGGTCCGAGATTATAGAGACGAAGAAGGGCAAGCCAATGACTCGGGTCTTGTGGAATCACTGCCGCATCCAGAAGTATGTTTGCACGTTGGCCATCTTGAGGACATCGTTGAAGTCGGCCAAAAGGCTGTGCATGAGGTTCAACGGCGGAAAACTGCCCGTACGACCACAAGTGCTTAAGTTGCGGAAAAGACTTCGGCCAGAGGTACTTGGGCAATGACCACTGCCAAAGCTGCTCATTCTGGAAGCAGAAGGATATGTTCAAGGAACGCTTTGGCAGGGACCCGTTCGATGACAAAGCGCCAGGGCTCGAACAGGAGGACAGAAGTCTTCCGGACACCCTATGCCGGACGCCGGCTGTCTGGTGATGTCAAAAAGAAGATGAAGACGAAGGTCCTGCAGACCGGTGGCCCTCCCACTCGCGGCTTCGCTGCGCTGGCATCCGAGGAGGACGAGGAGGACGAGGAGGCAGAGACTGAGGTGACGGAGGCCGAAAGCTCTAAGCTCGGGTATGCAGACTCCGGCAGCAGAACAGGTTGAAAGCCCAGCTGAGGTTGAGGAAGATGATGATGAGGCTGAGAAAGTGGAGAAGACAGGCCAGGTGGAGCAGCGAGCGGCCACACTCCATGCCACGACCGATTGCCATACTGGGGTGGGTGCTCAGTGTAAAGCTGAGGATGAAGGCAAGCAGCCAGAAAGCTCAACAGTAAGAGTTGGTGTAGAGCAGGCAGAGACACATTATGTGCTTGGCTTCGTTTGTCATGTTGGGGATAGTCCCGATGATGTTCGACGGCGATTGATCAACTGTTCCAAGAAGAAGGTGAACGTGCAGGAGCTAGCGGCCGAGGTGTTGCTCAAAGGCGACAAAGATGCCCCGAGGCTGTTCGATCTGCGCGACGAGAATACTCAACTCTCCGCTTTTGCTGTTCTCGGTTGCCAGGAGCCGAACGAGCTGGCCACACGCTTCCTCCATGCCCTTGTCCCAAAACTTCAAGAAAGGATCTTGATGGGGAAGGTGTGCTTCATTGCCACTTCCAAGAGCAGCAGGGATGAGAGCACCAGCTTCAAGCATTCAAAGGAGATGTGGGAAAACTACCAAAAAATAATGGATGATGACAGCAGCCGCTTTGAGGCTTGGTATGAGGAGCGCCGCGAGGTGAAGAATTACAAGGCAGCTGCAGCTGGCCAGGGTCAACCAGGTGACGTGCTCTTCATCCCTGCCGATCCCACAATCGATTGGGAGTGGATCCAGCCGGAAGACTGCAGCAGCTATGAGAAGATCCGTGACAAGGCCCGAAGTATCTTCGAGCAGAACGGTTCTTGCTCGAAGTCAATCACAGTCGCCGACTCTTCCGACGAGGAAGAGCTGCAATCGAGGTCACGCAAGGGTGTGGGGTACATATTTGAGCAGAAGCAGCTCTACTATTCATTTGTCAAGGGCGACCGCAAACTGGTGTGTTTGACTTGCCTTCCACGTGTCATGAAACCGGAGACGAAGGTTCTGCTCAATGAGCGCGCTGCGCAAATCCTGGGCCAGCTGTACGGACTCAGTGTTTTGCAGGGGCACTACCTGTCGAAGAATCGCTTGTGTGGTGACGCGATTCTCTGCATGGTATAGGAGGAGCAGTTGCAACCCCGTTGTGTCTGGGCACCTGGCCAGGACGGCAATTTCGACGACATTCTGAAGACCCCTGACCCAGATGTCATCGCTCAGGTGAAGCTGCAAGGCATGAAGTTTTTGAGCCAGGCCTGGTTGGACTATGACCAGAAGTTAAGAGACACCATGTCTGGCCTAGACAACATGGCCGAGCCGGAGGATTGGATGTGATGTACCGTTTGGACAGTGCCGAGGATGCTGAGACTTCGTTGCCTTACCTGGAAAGCTACATTAAGTTCAAATTCGCTTTCTCGCTCCACCAAACTCTCTCGCTCCACCCAACTCAGCAGGCACAGAAAACCTGCGGGATTCGCTTCGAGAAGGAAGGGCGGATCCTCATCTTTGCGACGGGACTTCTCAAGCGCGTTAACCTTCTGCCCATCTTTGGCATCTACGACTGTGGTGCCCCCCGCAAAGGTACAGAGTACTTTGAGCGACCGCACCACGCCAGGAGATACAAGTTCGAGGTGGACAACCGATGTTAAGGAGATGGAGCCCCTTGACTTGCTGACGGACGAGTGCATGCAGAACGGGGCAGAAAGCAACATCTGGAGCTCCATGAGTTGAAGAGCTATGATCCTTACGCCACTATGGAGAAGTCAGACAAAAGCCTGCATCATGTCGTTGACAAGGTGGAGCGCTTTGAGAAGGACAACAACCATCACCAGTTCACCCCACCCAGCGGATGGGACCTTGACAATGCAGAGCGGCGGAAAGAGCAAGTGGAGAAACAGCTGGAGAAGGTGCGCGCCTGGTGCAAAAAGGATCGCACCATTCCCATCATGACCGTATTTGGCGACTTCACCTACCAGTGGCTGGTGCCACTTCCACTTTCGAAACTCCAAGAGACTCCTACCCTTGTTGCCGTGCTACATCCCACTCGAACGGACGAAAGCGATCAGCCCTGCTACATCCTCAAGACCGTTCTGACCTTGGACATGGCGCTGATGCAAGCACGCCTATGTGGGAAAATACATCAGAAGTGGACTGTCAGTAAACGGCAGTCGGAGGCACTTCGGAAGGTGGAGGAGGCAGCGCTGCGGATCCCCAAAGTTCCAGGGGTCGACAGGGGAGTTAGGGAACTTCTTGACGCAATCAAGAGCTACAAGCAGATCATCATGCGCTACCTGCCTTCGGTGGCAACCGTGGAGGATTGCAACGAGGATTGCAAGTTGCACCGAATTAACCGTTTTTCATCAGGCCCGTGTCCGAGGCCTCGGCCTCGGCAGCGTCGGAGGACGAACGTGGCTCCGTATGGCCTGAGAGAAGCTGTGTAAAGAGTCAGATCCTTGGTCCAAGTCACGCTTGGATCCTCAGGAGCCAACCGGACCTATCAAGATGTACAGTGTACAGATGTGTACAGTGTGCAGCACAACCGGGACCGGGATGGCAGGATAATAGCTTGCGGATTTCTTCCCATTTTCACGCCACTTCGGCCTCTCAATTCCGGAATAGCAGGCAACTGCAGCGCTGCGCAAACCTTTTTTTCAGCGCTGAGTTTGCAGAGGGAGCTGCTACTTCAGATAAAACGTTACGGGGTCTATGCTTTTAGAGTCTAGCTTCTGGGCTGGAGGTTCGGAGTGACTTGTGCATGACAAAAGAATCGGAGCTTTTCGTCTGTTTTCTGGTGCTGGTACAATCTGGTACAAACTGCCGAGTGCGAGTTGGACTGTAGGGCAGGATAGGGTTTGTGGGCTTGGTTGAGATTTCACTTTTGATGCTGACCGCGGCTCCTTCACAGGAAACCCAGCCCGTTTTCGCGCCGCCACCGTCACCGAAGTCTCCATCGCTGGCTTCGCCGCGGGCGCCCTCGCGAGGCCTGTGGCTCTAGCCCTGGGCCCGTTCCATTGTCCCGCTCTGCATATTTCAAGAACTTTGTGGGATTTTGTGGGGGAAATCACGAGCCCGAACCAGGAGTGCTACGTCCCTGAACTTCATCTTAGCCCCCAGGCGATCCGAGCAGGTTTTAAGCGCTCTCTATCTAAATCTAAAGTGCTAGAGTGCGTTCACTCAGACCCAGAAAGCCTCACAAAGATGTTGCTGCCGATTCTACACCTCCTTCGGCACAGGGGGAAAGCCTAGGACCAGCTGTGTGAGCTGTTCGGGGTACACCGACTGAAACACTAGTCTCGTCACCGCTATGGCAAGACAATTAGTGACGTTGACACCAAGCGTCCTCTTCAAAAGGCGGCAAGCGTGAGCGTGGCGAGCGTGCCACTGTGGACGCCTCGCAGCTCGCAGCAGAAGCTGCCAGAAGCCTAGATGACCACAGCAGCTGGCAGCTGGGTAGAATCTCTTGGAGGGGCTAGGCGATGCATCACCACGAGGCTCAGACCTTGGCATCGGTCTCGTCCGATGAAGCAAAGCCGAAAGCGATGACGTGCCCGAGGATGCAGAAAGCTGAAGGGGGATACATTTCTTTCTTTTGCTGTGACGAGTACCACAGCTTCTGCTGCTTGCTTACCGTCGTGCTTCTATTGTTGCTCTCCTCCCTGTCCGGCGGAGTAGCAGCAGCAGTGGCATTGGTAGTGTAGTGATAGTAGCATCAGCAATAGCAGTGGTGACCGCAATCGAGTCATCCCACTCACCATCACCATCGCTGCGGACATCGTCCGAGTTTCTGGATGGCCCTGTCACTGATGTAGATACTTCTTTGCTGATGCTATCAGAATGTATACCAGTTTATAATAGTTTATATCTATATCTATATCTGTATCTATATTAATCTATATCTACATCTTTACATCTTTATATCTATATATCTATATATCTATATATCTATATATCTATATATCTATATGTCTATATGTCTATATGTCTATATGTCTATATATCTATATGTCTATATATCTATATATCTATATATCTATATCAGCTGAAAGCCTGAGGCGCACATTCGACATGGCAATGGTCTCCTTCTCAGACTTTGGTGGAACATATGCAGGAATCAGACACGTAGCGAAACAGTTTCTGTATGCAGAGAACCAAGAAATTAATTAGACTAGCACTTTGGGATTGTTTCAACCTCCGAGGGTGCGGCGAAGTCGTTACCGGACAAGGCTACGTCGGACCCCTTCGCGGTTTTCCTGAAGGCCTGCATTCGCAGGTGGAACACATGTGACACCCGATGCATGCTAGTAATGAATGGCACTACTTGTAGAAAGAGACGTTGATCTGTGTAGTAAAGCTCGCATGGCTAGCGATCGTTGGGATAGTTGGTGTCTGGTGTCATGCACAACATCAACCAGCCTTTGCAGGTTACCGCTGCGGCGGAGACTGCGAAAACGCCGGCACCTCAGAGGAAGGAGACCTGCCGAGTTCCAACAGCAGAAGTCCAAGCAACAGGTATACATGAATCACATTGGTCAATGATGTTGAGAATGTGGTACGGCAGTAATGAGTATCGCGGTAGTGCTGACACTATGCTGCTGATCACATTGGCAAGGGTGTTCATATTATGGGGAGCAATCGTAATATCACTGTGTCGTCTTTGCCTTGTGGCCCGGGTTGGGTTTTGGAAGTTTGCGCAGCTCCGTCTCCCAGATGCAAGGCTCGAAGAGTGTCTCTGGTGTTCTTGTTGTTTCTGTTCTTCTCATTATCAATATTGTTATTACTATTGTTGTTATTATTATTATTGTTATTAGTTATTATTGTTATTGGTGTTATTATTGTTATTGTTATTGTTATTATTGTTATTATTATTGTTATTATTGTTATTATTGTTGTTATGGTCCACTGTTGGAGGGGCGGACTTCCTGGGTGCCTGGTGACTTGAGGCCGCCGGCCAAAGCTCCGAGGCCGAAGAGGCAGGGCGAAGCAATGCGAATCAGAAAAAACATATATATATATATATATACATACATATGTATATATATATATGTATTTATATGTTTCTTGTAATAATATGGTATAGTAATAATACGCGTGATTGTGATGATGATGATGATGATGATTGCTATTTGCTACTATTATGACTAGTATTACTATTATTATTATAATTTTCTTGTAATTTTCATTGTCATTACTGTTACTTTTATTACTATAGTTATTCTTATTTTCATTATCATTATTGTTGCTACTGTTCTTATCATCATTCATGTTATTGTTAGTGTTATTCTGATTATCATTATTGTTACTATTAGTACTTGTATCATTATAGCTGTCATTGTTATTATTATGTTGTATTATATCATTTCATATTACATAATTTCATTTCATATTATAGTATGTCATGTTATATTGTGTTATGTTATACCACAGGATATTATTGTTAAAGGAGAACTCTGCCTCCGCTAATTTTCCTTCAAGGGCATGTCACATGCTGTGATATGACATGTAAGGGCCTGCAAGTGCCCTCGTAGTTCAGGACCTAAACCAGCCGCATGCCGTAGAGCATGTCAAGGTAGGTCTCAGATCTTTGATCTTTGCGAGTGCTGTGAAAGGGTTGGGAGCTGCGCCGTTGATGGTATCCCTGTAAAGCCGTGCGACCTTTGCTGCACAAACTTAGAAGAAGTACGACCTGAAGTTCCTCATCCAAGGAGGTTTCAGATTTCTATAGGTTATGAGCGCCCAAGATGCTGGTGAAGCAACGCCCGCTGATGAAAGGCCGTTGTTGAACGGCAGGGCTCATGCCCCCAGGAGGCAAGGGAGCCAGACTGGCTATGGTGCCGTGGATGGTGAGGATGTCCCAGTGATGACTGGGAACCTGCCGGAGGACCGAGCTGGTCAGTCAGAGGAGGGCGGAGTGGAAGCTGCGCAGGACGTTCCCGTCCAGACTCCGGAAGTGGACCAGGGCGTTGGTCAATCGAGCTCTGTGCTACTTCCGGAAGAGGTCTTGAGACGGACGTTTGGAGACAGGACAGAGCTCCTGAATCTGGTGAGGTCCCTTCAGACCTTGGCGGGCCTGCCCGTAGAAGGGGCTGATGGTGGCGATGAAGGAGCTGGTGATATCTCTCAGGAGAACTACGTGAGCGCAGGGGAGGGTGAGCAGACTCCTCCAGGCTTGCTTTCCTCTGGGGTCAGCGCCAGGCCGCAGGGAACTCCCGATTTTCCGCATCGTGTTGAGGAGCCGCCGGCTGTGTCTTTCCCTCCAGAAGGACCTGGACTACCTCATGGAGGCCTGCCAATTCCGCAAAGGGGCCCAGCAGGGCCATTGTTTGGGCCAGAGATGGTGGCTAGGTGGGCACAACTGGAGAACGAAGCGCCACTCTTGTATGGAGCCTCCTCCATGCAAGGGTCGCTTCGTCCGGCGCCGAGATCTGAGGCTCCGTCAGTCCTGTCGAGTGGGGAGATTCAGGCTGAGGTTCGTCGTCAGCTAGAGTCATTTAGGCTGAGCCACGCTGTACAGATGGAGGCTTTGGTTCGAGAGAACGAGGCCCTCCGTGGTCAGCTTTCGGAAGACCTTACGCAGACTCAAGAGCCTCGTAGATGGGCTAACACTGCCAACCGGGTTATGGATTGGTTTAGAGGTGGGATCCCTCACCCAGGTGCCGTTGCCGAAGGTATCCAGGCACAGGCTTGCAATCAATCAGGTGCCGTTGCTGGGTCTCCAGGCACAGGTTTGCAATCACCCAGGTGCCATCGCCGAAGGTCTCCAGGCAGAGGTTTGCATTCACTCAGGTGCCATTGCCGAAGGTTCCCAGGCGCAGGTTAGCCACAGCGTAGGTGCGACCGCCGAAGGTTCTGAGGAACCGGGGACTCGCTCAGGTCTCGCATTTGCTTCAGAGTTTCCTAAGCCCTCTCAGCAACCATCCACCTTCTTAGAAATTGTTCAGTTGCTGTCCCAGAGACAGGCTAGATTTAGCTTTGAGGCTGTTCACCCTGATCCTCTACCCCATGTCGGGGCAGCATCTGTTGGACTTGAGGAGGAGAGAGGGTCCCTTAGTCCGGAGCAGAAGCAGCAGTGGCTCCGTTGCATTCAATCTGGGCACCTTCCTTACAGGAAGGACTGTGAGGTCTGTGTACGTGGGTCCGCCACTGGACTTCAGCATAGGCGGTGTGTCTACAAGGACACCTTTGTGTTGTCATTTGACCTCGCAGGGCCGTTTTCTGAAGTGGGAAGGTCCTATGATAGTGCCGGGTATAAGTACCTTTTGGTAGCTGGGTTCCGGGTACCAGCCGAGCTCCTTCCATCCGCTGAGCCACCTAAGCCTGAGGATTTACTCCCTGCAGACGATGTCAAGGTCCCGGCGCCAACCCAGGAGGAGGGCGACGAAGGGGATCCCCTGCTTGATCTTCAGGATCCGGATTCTTCCCAGGTTCACGCGGTTGATGTGATAGAGGAAGATTGTGCTTCGGTGGATTTTGGGGATGAAGGTGTTCCGGACGATCTAGAGGAGGTGCCCTCTCGCCCTGCGATGGAAGAATCTATTCTTGCTGGAGAGGTGCCTGAGAAGGATGTGGAAGAGTACTTCTCTTCACTGTCTAAGCCTCTCCTCACAGAGGTTCTGCGTTTTGCTGTCCCTTTGAAGAACCGCAATCCTGAAGGGGTTCTCGAAGGCCTTCAGCAGATCTGTGGTGAGATTCACCGAATTGGTCTTCCAGTGCATAGCTTGCATTCGGATCGGGAGGGCACGTCGGAGAACATCAGGAAGTGGTGTTACTCAAACCTGATTGTCCCTTCCTATACACAAGGTCAGGATCCACAGGCCAATGGACTTGCTGAAAGGTTGGTTCGATGGTTCAAGAGTCAGGTCCGAGTAAGACTGGCATCCAGTGAGTTGCCAGTGAGATTCTGGCCGTTGGCAGCTTTGCATGCTTCCCAGGCTCATCTCAGCCAGGTATGTAAGAAGCCACCACCTCCTTTCTTCGGACAGTCCCTATGGTTTAAGTGCAAGACCCCTACCAGCAAGCCAAAGAGGGTTTTTGAAAAATGGGAAAAGGGAAGGTACCTGGCACCTTCAACCTGTGAGACTGAAGGCCACTGGATTTTGCGTGAAGCGTCAAAGGCCATTCTGTCGACACGCAATATCAAGATCAACTTGCTAAATCCAGAGAAGCTTCTTGGAGATGAGATCCCGGAGCTGATGCTGGAGGATGAAGTTGAAGGTCCACCTCTTGGGCCTTACAAAAGAAAGCTTGGCAAGCACCCTGATCCTGGCCCGGAGAGCATGCTCGGTGTATCCTCAGTGCGCTTAACTAAGCAACTTGAGGCAGCAGAGACCCAAGCCAGGGCTTTCGCAGAATCAGTTCCGTCCCTCTGCTATGTCTCAGTTGCTTGGTCTTCTAGACTGGGACTCAGGCTCGGATCCTCCGAGGGGCCAGGCGCAAGGCTATGAGCTGTTTGGGGGTTTCAGGCACGGAGGTGTTCAAGGGATTTCCAAAGCAGCCCGCCGTCTTCCTCATGTGACCTCATATCTGAACGCCTATCTCCTGGCACATGGCAAAAAGGGGGTCCAAGACTATGCCCCTTCCTGGACATCGGTGGTTGTCTACACAAACCCATCAATTCCACCGCACGTGGACTCGAGGAACGAACCGCGTGCCGTCAACTTTGCCATTTCCGTGCCAGGGCATACGTGCTTATGGACTGTGGAGCCGTTGGGTTCTCGCTCCTTTCTGGCCGGACCACTCAGTCCTGAAGGTCAAGAAGGCTACCTCACACCTATGGGTCGAGAGGTGCAGTCCTTTTCACCCACCGTGAAACACTCCCTGGTTCGCACGCCGGAGTATGTAATCGCTGCGTTTACTCCTCTGGGCATTCGCTTTGAGGGTGAGGAAAGGGAGTTCATGTTGAGCCTGGGATTTCCTTTACCATCCAGGGTGCTGTCAGCGTCTCGTGGGGTTACCTTTGGTCAAGCTCGGGTGCAAGCAGTTAAGTCCGAAGACACAGATCCGGGCGGAGATTTGCAACCTGACAGTGAGACAACTTCTGCCATCCAGAGATGTGAGCCTTGCAGCACGACTGAATAGGCTGGGTCTTTCGGTTTATGCGCCTCGATTTGAGGAGGAGGGACTGCTTGAATTGGCTGATCTGGAGTTCTGCTTCCGGGAAGACTTTGTTGATATGGGTCTAACTTTGGATCAAGCCACCCAACTGTTAGATGGTTTTCCGGGTCGCTACCTGTTGAGACCGGACTTGCCACATCGTGCCTCTCAACTCCCTGTTTACCGATCAGGGCTGCATCTTCCACCAGAGCCCGAGGTTAAGGAAGAAGGTGACCGGAGCGATGCCCAGGCTTCTGAGGACCATGAGTGTCCTAAACCTCAGGCTTGCAAGGTTGAAGAGGTTTCTAGGCCTCCTCCTGAGGAGGTGTTCCGGGGGCACTTCTCTTATTGTGTCATCAGTGAGGAGGAGTGGAATGTTCTGGTTTCCATCTCTGGCGATTCCCTGCGCCTTGATTTGTGGAATCGTCTTGCTGCCAGCAATCCTCGGAATTATGGGGGTCGAGCGGTCGATGTGCATGCTCAGGTTCTGCGCCACGCTGACGTTCCTGATGAGCGTTTGATAGCAGCGGGGGTGACTGATGCTGTCTTGAGAAGCGAGCTGCAAGTTCTTGACATGATCCTCAAGGGCGGTCTGTCGCCTGGGGAGCAAACTCAAGAATACCAGAGGTATCTGTTGGGTCAGGTTCTCTCCGTCAAGGCCTACCCCGTGGGTCGGTTGGACTTTCGCATAGCTGTAAGGGTTCGTAGAACGTGTGAAGATGTTGACACCTCAGGAGCATACCTTGGGGATCTCTTCCAGTTGATCCAGGTGAATGTTCAATCATCCACAGAACCTCTAGGTGCCCAAGACACCTTGGCCATCGCTGACTGGCTCAACAATGATGAGAGTCGGGTTAGGGTAGAGGTTGTGGAGAGGGACACCGATTCCACCTTTGATGAAATGGAAGAATACCTGTTCCCGGTGCCACTGCTGGTTCTAGACTCTGAGTCGGCTTGTGGGTCTTCGAGCTCAATCACAGGTTGTTGTTACCCGTCTGACAGGGAAGATGAAGATCCTGTCGATGAAGAAATGCTGGACGCATCCCTCATCGACCTACCGTCTGTTTCCAAGATTGTGGGGCCCAATCCAGAGAGGCAACCATCAGGCCCCGACTCCGAGAATCCTTCTCCTGCCCGCAATGTCCGCATGGACGTAAGGTACACCCGTGTCTCCCCGGAGACGTGGCGTGACATTTGTTCGCTTGAGGAACGGCAGTTTGAGAGGGAAATGGACAGGCTGTCGCAGGCTCTGCACAGTGATGAGGCGCAAGGCAACTCAGGTACTCTTTCAGAACTTATTCCTCAGGGACTCGACTGGGTTGCCAATCCCACCCTTTCCGTTCGCTCAGAGGATGGTGACGAGATTCCGTTGTGTGATGTCTTGCATTACCAAGGAGATGATTTGCCTCCTGATGTGCCTGTGACAGAGCGGATGCTAGTGTTCACCATTTGGGATAGGATCAGGGAGGGTATGGAAGTGGTTATCATTGTAGCACGTCTGGTCGAAGGGGAGGCTGAGCCTTCCGCTGGAGCCGGATCACAGTCTTCAGGACATGACCATTTGCCACCACCTCCTGGTCCTGAGCCTCCGGCTATCAGGGCCGTGCGTCTTCCTCCCAACCTTGGTGAAAGCATCGGTGTGACTTCCAGCCCACCCGGGAATAGACGTTGTCTTAGCGTAATCCCTGTATCTTCATCCCTTCCAGCCTACCTGCGCGCGCGACAGCAGCCTCATGCCGCTACCGGGAGCCAGGATTTGGATGGAAACAACTCCGAGGAATCCTCGACCTCCCTGAGTGAAGAACCACGAGTGTGTGCGGTCTCGGAGTCGCTGTACACCGATAACTTGGAAGCGATCCTGCAAGATTTAGAGGCTTCGGGCAAGAAGTTAGAGATCACTCATACTGCAAGGCTTTCCGAGGTTAAGCAACATCTCGAGAAGTGGGTTCCTTCTATGAGGGATGAACTTGAGGGTCACGTGAAGATCGGCTCATTCTCCCGGCACGTGGGAGATGAGGCACGAGAGTTGCTTGCCACACCTGGCGCCGAAGTGCTTCCCAGTTTGGCGGTGTATACCGCGAAGCCTCCCAAGCCCGGGAGCCCAGCTGCGTTTAGAAGGAAAACTCGAGCTGTGGCCTGCGGCAATTGGACGGGGGTGACGAGCGAAGATAGCACGTACAGTGCTGGTGCCCAGGGAGAGGCGGTGAGAACCGCTCTAGCAGTAGCCTCCAGTGAGGATTGGCAGGCCTATGTAACAGACATTACCCATGCAGGCCTTCTTGCGAGCTCCTCTTCCAAACTTGGAGTGTTTTGATTCTGATGAGACCACCAGCTCATTATGTTGCTGCAGGCCTGTGCAGTGCATCTGAAGTGTGGCGCGCCCAGAGAGCCATCTACGGCTTGAGAGAGTCTCCTCGGTGGTGGGGCGACTACAGAGATCAAACGTTGAGAGAGTCGAGGTGGAAGTGCGGCGAGGAGACAATGCACCTGGAACAGCTTGAAGGATCGGTATGGGTTCTGAAGAATGATGCTGGGGAGCGTCGAGGAATTCTATGTGGACGACTGCTTGATTTTGTCCTCTGACTCTCAAGCTGAGGCACTGCATCAGCATCTCAACCAGATATGGGAAACCAGTCCCTTGGAACGCTGTGAAGAGGTGGGAGATGTGGTTCAGTTTTTGGGAATGTCTGTGTACAAGACAGCATCTGGGTTCGCCATTGGGCAGCAGCCATACCTGGAGGATCTGATGAAGAAGTATGACGTCCAGGTGACCAGCCGCCAAACGGTACCTCGAGACTGGGTGAAAGATGAGCCGGATCAGCGAGAGTACACCTCAGGTGAGCTGAGAAAGGCTCAGTCCATCGTCGGGGAGCTGTTGTGGGTAGCACAACGGAGTCGACCTGACATCTCACACACGGTTTCCCTACTTGCTGCCTGGAGTTCAAAGGACCCTGCCTTGGTGCTGCAGCTAGGCATAAAGGTCCTACAGTACCTTCGTGGAAGCTTGACCCAGAGGCTGTACCTGGAGGCAAGCACATCATCGGAGGTTCCAGATCTGGAGTGCTTTACTGACGCCAGTTTTGCTCCTTATGGCTCTCGATCTTACTCAGGAATCTGCGTCCGTTACAAAGGATGTTTGGTCCTGAACCAAGCAGACTTTGGTAACCTTACGTTCTTCAGAGGCTGAGTTGGTTTCGGTTACCGAAGGGGTAGTGTTGTCAGTTGGGGTGCGCGAGCTTTTGACCCAGATGCTGGGAGTGCAGCTGCCTGTTCACCTCCGTGTCGACAACACCGCCGCCTTGCAATTGATTGAAGGGAAGGGTGCAAACCGCACAAGGCATCTTCGCATCCGCAGCAGCTTCGTACGGGAAAAGGTGGAGCAAGGTGAGCTCTTGCCATCTCATGTTCCGGGGGAAAGGCAGCTGGCCGATCTCCTGACCAAGGTTCTACCAGGACCCCGACTTCAACTGCGACGCTCAATGATAGGAATGCGTGAACGGGAACAGAGGGTTCCCATCGACACCATCCAAGGTGTAGAGTCTCCGGACAATCACCAGGTGCAAAGTGTCACTTGCACGGATGCGTTGCAGAGGTGTCTGCTGTTTCTGGTTGCCTGTCTTCAAGTCCAGTCTGCAGACGGGCAAGATGATGAGGTTCAGAGGCTGGAGGTGGATCCGCCTTACGAGCTTATGCTGCTAACCGCACTGGTTGTGCTTTCTGTGTTAGCACTCTGGGAAGGGGGTCGTTCACCTGTGCAGTGTGTGCCACTAGGAATACCCCGCGGGTTAGGGCAGTTGCTAAGGTTCGAAAGGGCAAGTGTTGAGGAGAAGGTGCAAGAGGCCATAAAGAAGGAGCTCGAAGGAAGTGGCATGCGCCAACGTGGTCGAGATGCCCTGGCAGACTCCTCATCTTCGCGGCCCGTCAATTCCGAGCCCATGCCAGTACCTCGACCTCCTCCAATTCCACCACCACCTGCCATCACCGAGCCTGCTGCTTCCTCTTATGAACGGCCACGTCGGACCACTACGCAAACACAAGAGGTCCAGACGGACGTGCCTTATCCTGATGTACAGGCTGCAGGCATCCCGACTCACCAAGTTTTTGCCACCATGCAACGAGGTGGAGTGGTGCACTTGTTTGCAGATTGTGGCACTTTGGGGGTGCCGGCCTATCGCCAAGAAAGGGCTATCTGCCAGAGATGAATTGCAAGGGGCGGATACCGCTAGGTTTAATGGTTTAGGCCAACCCGTGTGCACCCAGGGCCTCGGTCGTGCTGTGCGTTCGTCGTGGTACTAACTAATCGGCAGAGCCCAGTCCTTTTGTTTTTGGAATGTGGAGTTGCCCTAACGGTGACTCCAAGGAGGAGTGTTAAAGGAGAACTCTGCCTCCGCTAATTTTCCTTCAAGGGCATGTCACATGCTGTGATATGACATGTAAGGGCCTGCAAGTGCCCTCGTAGTTCAGGACCTCGCATGCCCTAGAGCATGTCAAGGTAGGTCTCAGATCTTTGATCTTTGCGAGTGCTGTAAAAGGGTTGGGAGCTGCGCCGTTGATGGTATCCCTGTAAAGCCGTGCGACCTTTGCTGCACAAACTTAGAAGAAGTACGACCTGAAGTTCCTCATCCAAGGAGGTTTCAGATTTCTATAATTATATGGCATTATATACTTGTATTAGACTAGTATTCCTACTGTTACTATTGTTATGATCACTTTTCTTCGCCTTCTTCTTATTGATATTATCATTATTCATATTATCTTTGTTATTACTATTCATATTATCATTACTATGATTCTTATTGAGACCATTATTCATGTTACTATCATTGCTATCCTTGTTCTTATGATGACTTCGAGTTGGGCCCGGTAACAGGGTCAACTTTTGCCCATGCTCGAATCTTCTTGATGCCTTGAGGGTGTGCAGAGAGCTCCTGACCCTGACCGCACTGGTATTTATCCGGAGGTGCACAGTTGAGTCTTCCAGCGACACCTACCGCGTTATCGTCGGCAAGGAGCACCGGACGGTAGATCAGCCTGAAACCGTTGTGTCTTCTTTCACCAGGAGTCCCTGAACCGAGTCGAGCGTCGACTTTTCGAGGCTCCCAGCACTGACAGCACAAAGTGCAAGCGGAGGGAACACCCGTGCATTGCGAACTGAACGAAGCTGTTGCAGATCTGTGATGCCAGGCGGGTGTTGATGTCCGTGGGGGATATCACCGCCATCTGAACAGACCAGTGTTGTGAGCTGGCAGGATTAGGGCTCCTGACACGGTGTGCGAGCTACCAAACTTCTTACCCGACTCTGTTCCGAAGGAGCCTTGCATGAAGTAGGCTGCATGGTAGCAGTGGCAGAGCGGAGAAAATTACTTCCTGCTGGGTTGAAGCCTGTCTTCTCCTCTTCAGACCAGTTGCCGCATTATGCTTTTGATACAGTTGGTCGATATTTCCTTTCTCCTTGCATTCTTTGCCACTGCTGCGGCACTTGAAGTGGCAGCCGAATCGAAACGGCTTTGGAGGCATTTTGCGCAGACGCCGCAGAGGTTACAGCCCTTCGTTGCTTTCTAACGCTTGTGAGAAGCCTCATGGAGGCTTCAGGCTCGGCGTCAGCGTTGCTTCTCTCCTGGCCTTTTCAATTTTCAACGCTCCTGAGTGCTGCTGAAGAATTTTAGCATATATATATATAGACAAGCAGTTGAAACTTCAGGTTTGGGAATTCACGATGCGATTGCCGTGGCCTTCAGAAAGTTCTGCAAGTTGACTGCCAGAGTCTCCTAAGTCGGTTCGTTAGCAGCTAGCATATGCAAACCTTGCCAGCAGGCCTCAGTGGAAACTTACTGACAGTTCCTACATGCGAAGGCTGACCAGATGCGCACTCATCAGCTGTGGCAGTTCCCTTTGGGCTGTTTGCCCAATGCAACGGAGGGCTGCAAGATGTACGGGACCCCACACACTTTAGCATCGTCGACGCAGGCAGCCCCCCGACCAGAATAGGTACTCGCCGAAGGCGTCGGACTCCAATCTTCTGCCATTGCAGAAATCTTGACAGCCCCGAGGGCCAAGGGCAGACCTCAAGCGGCCCTGGACGTTTGACCTTGGCAATTTTCAGAGACTCCAATATCCCTGAATTAAGGAATATATTCCTTAGATCATTTTAGGGATCCTACCATAACTTCAGGTATATTCGTTAATTAAGGAATATTGGAGTCTCTGACTCTGGGTTCAGCTTTAGATCTCAAGCCAGGCTTCTCTTTGCCTTGGCTCGATCCGGTCGGGTCACGGCGCAGTGGAGGCGGGGCTTCCCAGCAACTGCTCTTGGTGCCAGGGAAGGCCTGTACACGTATTTCTCGTTACACACAGTCACCTGAAGCGTGGTGTAAATGCAGACATTATCAAGTGGTGTCCTTACATGATCCAAGGCTGCCCAAGGCATCGCCGCCCTTCTGAGGCAGGCTTAACAGACAGGGGGCAACATGGCCTTTTCCACAGACTAGTTTCCTTCAAAGAGCAGATACGGGTATGTTCATGGGGCCTCTGCAGCGGGGCGGTGGATGCATGATGCAATGTTCTCCACTCTCCAAAGCCCCAAGAGCGTGGCTCTTGGCGGAAGCTCGTGTGCGTTGCAGGCTGCTGGCCTTCACAGCTTATGGTGCTTTGGCTCCTGCGATCCACTTGAGGCTCCTGGCATTGCAGGGATGCGCATTTTAGGACTTTCCGGGGTAGAGGGACGATGAGCATGCTGCTTCGGGATTCCATTTTCCTGTGGTCAGGCAGCTGAACCCATACGTCGCGTCTTCCGGCTGTCGCCTCAGTCTTATGCGAAATACTCTGCTTTGAGGGGATGCTTGCCTGTCAGAGCTATCAGAAAACATCTCCTTGGATGATATAGCATTGAGCAGGAATGTGAGGGAACAGGACGAGCTAAGGGAAGGAAGCAACCACGGAAGGAGGACTAGAGACTAGAGAAAGGTGGTGAGGGCACACGAGCAAGAAAGGAGGCAAGTAAGCGGGAATGGCAGGGCGAACGCGAGGGAATCAGGAAGGCAGGAAGGAAGGACATGAGAGAATGAGAGGAAGGCGCCATTCAAATCTTCTTAGAGCAGACGGGGGATGGTCTTCTTATTATCCTTCAGAAGTCCTGTTTTGAACCCTGGTGAAGGCTTTACTAGGCATTCGCATAGGGCATAGGACCATGTTGTGGGCGATGGGCCCACGCAGTCGCAATAACCTGAGACTGCGATGGCATCCAGCTCGCCGTTGAGCCGGTATCGTGGGTAACCCAGGGGACGACGAAGTCAAGTGTCAGAGAGTCTTGACCTCGAGACGCCAAGCATGGCATGGGACTGCCAAAGCAATGTCTCCCTCGATCTCTGTCTCTCGGCCTCTCTGTCTTCCCGTCTCTCCGTGTCTCTGGCTTCCTGTCTCTCTGTCCTCTCTTCTTCTTTTGCTTCTTTATCGCTCTTGTCTCTCTCTTGTCGCAATCACTCACTCCACTCCACTGCACTGTGCTGCACTCACTCACTCACTCACTCACCAAGGCTTCGCTTTCCCGCAGCCTTTGCCGGCGCAACGTCCTCTGGATTTGGCCCCGCACCTGAGTCAGAGGGAAGGTGATGTGGACTTTAGACTAGTACTTCGGGCTCAAGCAAACTGGAAAGAAGCCATCCACCGGTACCTGCGATGCCTCGAGCTTCTGATTCTCACATCCTGCATGAAGAGCTCCAATGTCGAAATCATGGTTCTGAACAGGTGAAACTGTTTGCTGCAGCTGTTTCAGGGTTTTGGCTGGAGAGTAGGGCGTGGGCAGCAGCTAGAGGATTTTCCTGAAGCCCGGCGCCCGGAGATTGCTCGAGGCCCGGGTACTGTGAGTTGCATCAAGTCTCCGAGCTTTGAGGCGCAGGCAGCGGTGTCGTGAAGCACGAGCTGTAGTGGATTCGGAGTTTCATCAAATTCCCAGGCCACAGCCCTGAACACTGGGCCCCGGGAGCCCCGACTTGGTCAATTCCTCCATCCTCAAGCGCCGGCTTCACAGCCTCTGGACTTCAAAACCGAAGTATTGCATAGGCATCATTTTGCGGAGACAGACGGAGGCCCATAGACCCTGTTGCAGCCCAATGCAGCCCATGGCACAAGGTGGCAGCGATTTTGTCTGCGCTCCCCCGCTGGCGTGCGGCCGGCTAGGGGAAATGGGCCGCCAGGGGCTCATTCCTTGCTTCGGACAGTGGGGCAAGGAGCTTCATGTACACTGATGCATGCGGGACCTTTCGAGACTGTCGTTGGCTGAGGGAGAAGCGATTCGGCAGACAGAAAGAAGAAGGACAAAGAAAAGGACAAGGAGCTACGGACACGCAGCTGTGCTACCGTTTGTCTTGCAGCGTCGGCTGGAGATCTCAAGGCACTGATGTAGACTTTCTGGGGTAGCGGAGGAAGATCTAATCTAATCTCCGTCTCCGGGCACTGCGCATGGCCTGGTTCATTTCAGTCCATGTCGAAGCTGCATCGCATAGCCTCATCTGTTATGTCTGTGTTGGCGTCGCTTCTTCTGATGCAGGACAAGAAAAAAGACAAGGAGCGCTAGTGACATGTCACTTTCATGCTTGCATCTCCTCGCTTGAATCGCAATCTCCTTATGGAGCTCAGGACAAGGACAAGAAGAAGGACCGTAGTCGGAGTCGTGGGAAGGAGCCCCGCAAGCAATTGGCTTACGAATTTGCAGTTTAGTTCTTGCTTAGTTAAGGGTTAAGATCCACAGGGAGGGAGAAGCGCGCCATGCAGTGTGTCGTCACGGCTTGTGGTTCCCGCCGGTGGCCGCTCAGGAAAAAGATCGAGAACGAAAGGACAAAGAGAAGGACAGCGGTTGTTGCAGGGAATCCAAAAGAGTTTAATTACGGTTTAGGGTTTAGGGAGTTCTTAAAGGAGTGTGCTCACGAAATCTTTCCTGACCTCGGTCCCTGACTGCAATTTCCTGAGCTCTGGCCTTCAGGGCAAAGAGAAGGATAAGGAGAGAAAGGACAAAGACAAGGACTGGGACCTGGGCTTTTCCCTATTTCGTTGAGTTTGCTTGCCCTGTGTCAGGGGCCCCTTGCCGCAGCGTAGCCTGTCCCTGCGCAGGACAAGGAGAAGGACAAGGAAAAGGACAAGAAAGACAAAGACAGAGAGAAGGTGCGTTCTCCTGCATGTTTGGACGCTGCTGGCTCTCTTGCTCCCCGTCTTTCTCGCACTTCTTTGCCTCTCTCTGAATCAGCCGTCGATTACCTCCGCAAAGTTCGCATGGGACGGCAGCTTTGATATTCCACATCCTCAGGACAAGGAGAAGGATAAGAAAAACGACAAAGAGAAGGACAAGGAGACTGAGAAAGAAAAGGCTCCAGAGGAAGATCAGCTGCAGTTTAGCCTCAAGATTCAGCATGGCAACTTCAGAAATTATTCTTAAGTGTAGACTTCACAATCTTTTGGCCGTAGCTACGGCCTTCCACTCGGTCTGTTCCTAGTCCATGTCCCCGGAAGCTGTTCTTTCCGGTTTGGAACTCCAAAGCCCAAGCAGCCCTCCAAAACGTCATTGACACATATATTGTAATTCCATTTGTACACAAGTACAAATCAGTATACATATGAATAAGTTGAATATATAAATATGTATATATATATATATGTATATGTACATACAGGCATACATGCGCAAACAGGTGTCTCTGGCCTGTGTCCATATCTTTATCTGTGTTTTACATCTGTCGATACATCATATGTTTCTCTCTCTCTTTCTCTCTCTTTCTCTCTCTTTCTCTCTTTCTCTCTCTTTCTCTCTCTTTCTCTCTCTTTCTCTCTCTCTTTTTTTTTTTTCTCTCTCTCTATTTTTCTCTCTCTCTCTCTCTCTCTGTTCTTCAAGTTCCGAGGCGACGCCTGCCGATGCCGCGGCGGCGACGGATGCACAGCCCAAGGCAGACATGTGTTGGGAATCTGTGAAGAGAGATCTGGTAATAGTGGCAAGTTAGGTAAACACAGTTTTCCCAGTTGTGGTGTTGATGACGTTCCTTTTATCTTGACTTGCTATTGCTGCTTGCTACATTGGTGTTGACGTTGGAGACTCTCTTCGTATCTTCCAGTCATGCTAAGTTGACAGTTGCTGTTTGCCGTTGTGATGATTGGGTTTTTTGAATATCATGTGGATTGCTGCCTGCAACATAATGATTCTGATTCTCGTCATGGTCGCCGTTAATGCTTCTGCTGACATTGCTGCCCCAGCTGCATAAGTCTAAGAACCATCCCCACAGATCCAGCTCGAATCCAAGGAATCATGGAGGGTGACACCCTTAGAAGTATATGGTAGCTGTCGCTGAAGCCTTTTCGTCTTGTGATCTGATCTTCTAGACAGCATGGCGCTGAAGCATCCCAAGACAGATCTTCAACGGTTTCCCCACGGTCTGCAAACCTGTTTGGTGAGCTGAGCTCAGGGTCTCTGAAACGCGTCCGCGCCATTAAAATGCGACCGCACAGTACAAGATACTTCAATTCCATACGGGCCGTTCAATACCTGTGACTGCACCTTAAACCCTAAACGCTACACCCTGTGACCTCAGAGCTTTCAAAGTTTCCAGGACGCGGCGGCAGAGCCGGCGGCTGCAGAAGACGGCGACGATGTGACAGCGGTGGGCCCAGGAGGCTGGCATGGCGTCAAGTGGTAAATATAATATAAATATTAATATAAATAAAAAATACAAAATAATACATATCCATATATATATACATATGTATATATATATATATATCCGTATATTATACATCTTTTGTGACTGAACTTCCGCTCCTTTCGCTTCAGTTTTCCGAGCGGGTGATTCGGGGTGAAGGCATGTGCCGCGGTCAAACCCCAAACACGGCACGCATTGAGTCCTCAGGATGAGAATGACTCCCAGTCTGCCATGCCTTTTGCCTTTTGGCCAATGAAACTGAAGATGCCCCGTGCTGGCTTTTTGCCGTTTTCAGGAGTGAAAGAAGCAGCAATTACTGTATGACTAGCTGCTGCCGAGAAATCCGCCGAAAAGACCTTTTGACATCAACAAGTCCTCGCGGCAAACCTTGAACGAAAGGAACCCGATATGCCGGTGCCAAAGTTCCACGATGCCTCCGCGAAAGTTGGTCTTTGAGCATAACTGTTCAAGTAACTCCTGGTATTAAATATCTGATAGACGGAACCTTGATATCCGCCCAGTAAAGTTGCACCGTATGAGGAGCGTTGTTCCTCAAAGCAAGAATTTCTCGGACACCTGTGTTATTGGTCGCTTCGTCCTTCTATCCTCTCGTAAGACGGAAATCTACACTTTCCCAAAGCCCACAACCCACAGCAGGTGATTCCACATCCGCTTCAGCATGCAATCCCATCAAAACTCTCGCATTTGGTGCTGCGCAAAGACGTGCAATTCAATCTGCACGTTCGCGCGAAGACTAGTCGGAGCTTTCTGCGTTATCGAGTCCATGTTGGGCTCCGAAGCTCTGAATTTTCCGGTGGTGTAAGGACCCCGCAAGTTCTGTGTAAGGGTCGCTCAAGTGGGGTGGGCACGGACGTCTTGACACCCTTTCAGAAGCCCGAAGCCAATGAGCATGCTTCCACATGGGTATCGCGAAAGGTTCGCACATGTAGTCGCGATGATGATCATCCTGAAAGCAAGGAATGTAGCGACTCAACTATGGTTATAAAGACATCTATGATGATGATGATGCTGTCTTTGAGTTATCCACGAAACAAGAGTACACAGTGACAGCTTGCATGCTGCTCCTGCTGCCCAGGGCGCAAACTCACAGCCGGGGAGCGCATTCGATTAGCGCGTGCCAAAGCTGCCAATACTCCGGGAAAGAAAAGCATTGCCATAGGGAGCCTTGGCTGAAAGTCAGAATCCCTGTTTGGTTCGGTGGAGTCACCCATCTGCAATTGTAGTCACGCCAGCACAAGCTCAGAAGCTCAGGCTGAGCTCTGCCCAAGCAAAAGCCAGGGTCAGCGTGGTTTGTCCAACCCATGAAATTCTGAGCACCCTCTTCCGTGTAAATCTCACGTCGCTGCGCCGAGGAGCAGCAGCTCCAAGAGCAGCAGCAACCGGGTCTGCATTTAGTGTGGCGGCTAGTGTCGCCTCGGATTCGCACAGAGGTGATGAGGGCAGGATTCGCAGGCAGTCCGTCGGCCATTTAGCATCTGTATTTTGCTGCAGTTTAGAATGCCGGCAGAGAGTTCCGTGGCAGACAGTTGACAGCATCTGTTCCCGTCTCCTTGCTGTGAGGTAGCTACAGTAGCAGCAGCACGCCGTCTGAAAAGAAAAAGAAGAAGTCGAAAAAGGACAAGACCAAGAAACGGTGCAGACCTCAGTGTTTCGGGGTCATCCTTACCTCTCTGATGACGCAGCGGATCTCCCGCTAGGAGGTGCTCGCAGGCTGAAGTTTTTGACGGGAATTCGTCCAGGAAGGACTTCCAAGTGGGAGCCTGTAACAGCAAGCTGCAGAAGGTTCAGAGCTCCAAGTCCCCGAAGCCCAAGAGTCATGGTTCCAGGTCTCGCAGCCCCATTTCCAGCTACGGCGGCCTCGTTCAAGTGCCCCTGTGGCTACCACGACCGGCTAATTATGGTCAGGTCGGCCGGATCCGGGTAGTGGAGGCTTTAGAGGGTTTGCGGGAAGTGCGAATTGCGAGTCTTTGGCGGATATTGGGGGACGGCGGTTGAAGAGGTGCCTGGCAGTAACATTAACAAGTGAGATCAATGCAAGAGTGCTATATAGGCATGATGGTAGCAGTGGGTTTGAAGATTTCTCCGGGATTCGTGGTCTGCGGGAATAAGAACAGACCTGTTTGCCGCAACGGGGGCTCGAACCCGGAAAATTGGCTTGGATTCGGCGTGGCTTTGTTACAACTCTCCGAACTGCCCAAAGCGCATGCCATGTCAGAATTCCAAACCAGAGACCCCATCCTGCAGGACTTTGTCACGGGTGGTGGCAGTGCCCCTATGGGTGCCTCGGCACGGTCCCATAAGTTTTGGGAGCGACTGGTTCCGCTGGGGCAAGCTCTGCTGTAGTTGCGGGCAGATGGCGGTCAATCAACTTATCGCCTGGGGTGACTGGCAATGTGGGAAGATTTAGCTTGAACGTATCCGTGCGGGCCCCTTGTGGAAAGCACGGTCCAGCGCCGACAAAGAAGCTTGTAGTTGTCGGTGTCTCAGTCTTTGAATCGCCTGAGCTCGCTGAGGTGGCTTGACCAGCTTTCTGGAAGCTCAGAGACCCTCGGTTGCGAAAACAATAGCATGTTACTCTTTCCGTAAGGAAGGACAGGTTGAGATTTTGGCAGGCAGCGGCTGGTGCAGACCGTAAGCAAAGCGAAAGCGATCACAACAAAGACCTGCTGCCAACTGCATGCAATATGGTATTGGCCCCTTGCCCATGCAGGTAATTCTGTTTGCATGCTCTGGAACAGTGGAACTGCGATCAGACACGGCTCAGCTGCCAGCAGAATTATGGAGTGCGATAATAATCTGAGGCAGCGTTTTCAGATCCCAACATGCGACCCTCGAACTGCTGGAACGTGCGTAGCCTTGATCCCAAAGCGCGAAACGGTAGCCTCAAACAAGTTCCACCAATCAGGCAGAGGCCTGGCGTAGCTGCCCCGGGCGTTGCCGATCTGAGCGGAGCTTTCACGGCTTTCAGGTGTCCGACGAAGCGACAGTCGTTCCAGGGGCGGAGTGGGTTTTTAGCGTATCAATAACTTTTCCTTTGATAGGCCTGGGCCTGGCATGGAGATGCATGGCAGAGTGTCCAGACATGGACAACAGCAGAACAAGCTGCGGGCGGGCTTTTGTCGGGCATGTGGAGCATCGCACATCGTAGCAGTCCCAAGCTTGGGCAAAGGAAACGGCAATGCTGAAGGAAGAGCCTGCCTTTCGCTGCAGGTTTCTGAGAAATGATCAGTGTTGCGCTACGGCCAGGGGTAAGTGGAATGCAGCTATAAAGGCGGTAGTGTCGGCCGTATATGACACAGAGCGTATGTCTTGGCCCGGGGGTGGGTTGAGCAGAACGCCACAGAAGGAAGCAGAGGCTTAAGCTGTTGCACAGCCATCAACGGTGAAGGAGCAGAAGCGACAGCCGGCTGCGCAAACCTGAAACGCTTGTTACCAGGAACATATGCCTGGGCACAATTGAGCGCATGCAACCCACCAGCTCAGATGAGTTGGCTTTCACCATAAAAAATATTTAAACCTCACTCGGGCAAGCGATTCGAAAAGAGCCGACTGCTTTCTTGGTTTAGACGGAGCTTGGCCTGTTCCATCCAGGTAGAAGTTTTTGTTGGGTTCAGCAGCAGAGGGCTACTAGGCCTGAATACTGTTTGCTGGCGGGCAGTGCAACCTCGGAAGCTTCATTCAGGACGCAAAACACAGGATGCTCATGGGAAGAACACGCTGAAACAGCTCAGGCACGAACGCCCACGCGATCTTATGGAGCTGCAACGAATGAATGCTGAATGCGGTGCCGAACTTTGCGGTAAGTTGCCAGGATTTGCGAGCCATCCTCGGCAACTCAATGTGCATAGCTCGCCGATTGTTTGGATTGCGATTCCCAACATGGGTCTCGTGCCATGGCTTGAGAGCAAAAGATCCCTGCTTCATGCTTCAACCTGCCTTGGGCTGCTCACTCTGTGATGTTTTTGGTCTTGGCACGCGTCGAGGGGTGTACTATGGCGTAATCGTGTGATATCGGGTCGCAGGCTGCCTCAGAGGTTTGGCTTGAGGGCTTTCGCCTTTGGTTGTGGCTGCCGGGGCTGAGGGCTTACAGTTAGCGGCTTGGTTTAGACCCCGAGAGTTGCAAGCCACAAATCCATTGGACAGTGCTGATGCGGCAAGAACTGGGAAACCTGTGTCCCAACATCTTGAAAGATTCGATCCGTGTGTCTTTCTCGGACTCGGCAATATGTGATGGCTGTGGCCACTTCGGACCGAAGCCCTGGCCAGAAGCTCGTCCGACAGTGACGTTGGCACCTGGCAGCTAGGGAGCAAATGATGAACGAAGCCCCCTGCATCTCTGACAAAGCTTGGTGCTGCTAGTATGCGATCAGAATCAGGAATCCTGATGGAACGTTCAACAATGGCGAAGTGTTTCTGCTAGACGGAGAGCTCTGCAGCGAAACAGTCTCGGGGGGTGTTCCAGCGAAGTCTCCGAAACCATCCAGCCTACAAACTTGTGAATCTCAGAATGCTCAGCTCTCGAAACGCATACACCGAAATTCTTCGGCACAGTCCAGCTGCTCATGGCCTACCTACGAGAGGATTTCACGAGCCTGAATCTCAGAAGAACATCTTTGACAGGCATGCGTAATCACTGTGACTGGAACTACTTCCAGTCACGTTGAAGGTCCATGCCAAGCAGATTTGGTGGGCTGAGGTGTCGCAACTGTCTGCTGTCGTCCCTGTTGTAGCACGAAAGCACTGCAATCAGATGTCGTTTTCTGCCTCGATTTGGGTTCCAATTAAGGCCGGGAGCAGCGCGATCTCATGAGTGTGAGCAGCGATGTGCTGTTTGCAGATCCTCTCGGAGTCCGAGAAGGCTAGTGGCATTGTCCTATCAGAACCCGCCGGTTTATATTTCGACTCCCATAAAGTGTGCAGGTAGAGCTTGTTGGCGTAAGACAGTGGGTCGCCATGCTTACGCTTGAACAAAGTCACCAAGCCTTTGAGACATGGGCAAGATGGAAGTAGTCCCTGGAGGCCCTGGAGACCGCAAGCCTTCTCACATGGACTATGGAGGTACGGGTGGGCGGTTGTCCACAAGCTTCAGCTGTTTTATTAGGTTGGCGCTTCAGCACGACATGTTTTTGGAGCATGTGGCCCTGCGAGGCATCACGCAACCAGGCCCCCTGCATGCGCCCCTCGGAAAACTTGATCAGCCAGACGCTTGACCTCAGAAGAGATGGACGGAGATCCAAGGTCCAGAGGGGGCCTGGACTCTGAGTTCGTGTACTCAGACCGGTATGGGTACAATGGCCTGAACCCAAGCCAAGTGACACGGATAGGACACCACTTGCGAGTTTGGGACAGGGGCCGAAATCCCAGCCAAGTTCGTCAAATCTCAACATCAATTCCTCCACAGTGCCAGGTGGTGGTCTCAAGGGAAGCGGTGCAGGCTGTGGACGAGGGTTTCGGGTTCAAGCTTCATCGTGCTTTGTCAGTGGCTTGTTGTCCTGCTGTTGGGTTCATGTCGGTGGAGCGCCAGTCTTCTTGAGGATGTCTGGAATTTGCCAAATCGGGAGGCACCTTCCAGAAATCCACATACGACCTCAGAACCCGAAGCCCCAGACATAACACCAAACAAAGGCCAGAATCCCATCGCCAGCTGGGGAGGCTATCGGCGTCAACTAGACGAGGAAGAGTACACGCCAAAGGATACCTGCCTTGCCACATGTCAGAAGCATGCATGGCTGTAGGATCAGCGGGCTAACGATGCTCAGCGGAATCATAATGGTCAGAGTGAGCAAGACTAGACGACGAGAGCTTAGGAGCAGCAAGGGCTATGAACAGAATGAAGAGCAGACACACAAGGCACAATCATAGCAGTTGTCGCAGGGAGGGCTAGAAAGCCAATACTGCGTGATTGAGTTATGCGCAAAGAACAGGCGGAGCAGTAGCAAACACCAATTTTGCGAGACTGTTGAGAACCATGAGGGCAATCAGGACAACGTTTCCTTCCCTGCCCACGTTGCACGAGGAGTACAGAGGCACTCAGTATGCGGTGCCTAGAGACGAAGTGCTTGCGGCTTAGGTGTTCCCGGGGTTCGGGAGATTCAGGTGCGTTTTGGAGTTTGGACGGTCCTGCATGCTCCCATGAGATCGAACAGTCGGACCTGGCATGGACAAGCTTCGACGACTGTGTTGCATGTCACCCGTACGACTTTGCCTCTCAGTACTATCTGTCCGGATTTCCGGATCAGAGGGCGACTTCCACTGCTTGAAAATTGGGATATAGAGTTTGTGCTTGCAGTGCTGCTTGCCGTGCATCAAGACTCACAAGTCGGGCTTTGCCCTACTCAGGCTAGAGCCCGAGGACTATGGCGTTCAACTCCAGGAGGCCCCCCCAGTGGCTGTTGCTCTGCCGGATGAGTTCCTGAGTCCCTTGCCAGACCCTGGGCCATTTTGGCTCCTACTTGTGGAGCTTCGTCGCTGGGGACCCAGCCAACATTGGCGCTGCAAGGTTCCTACGATTCTGGAAATTTCAGAGTCACGAGGCTGGTGGTCGCCAGTGCTGCTCCATGCGCGATCGAAATCGCAAGGAGGATATGGAGGCCCTCGCTTGCCAGAGGGAAGTGGCTGGGGATCAGGCTTGTCAAGGCTTTTTTCCTTCAGTCCTGGAAGGATGGTTCAGGTGCTGTCTATGTGTGTGCCTGCGTGTCCGTCTGTGCTTGTATCGTCTTGGTAGTCTTTCGACGCGGGGCTGTGCGACTTCAAGACTGGCACACTCCTGATCATCGGATTGTCGATGCATGTCATTCTCGAAGATGACGGTATGACTGCCTGTGCAACCTGGGTCACCTCACTCTCCCGAGTAGCCAGTCCGACGTTGGTGTATTTATCCCGCTTTGATCTCGGAGAAGTGCCAAAGATGGTCTGGATGGGTCGTTCTCTGTAGACCTTCGGCCGCCAGCCCTCGAGCAGACTCGAAATGAAGTCATTGAACAGGCTGCAAGGCGCGCTGCCATCACCGGCCGGCCACCCCCTCGTGGACGTCGAGGGGCCCAGAGAAGCTGTGCTGCTTTGACGCCCGTAGAAGGCAGCGACACAAACACAGTAAACAATATTTCCATGGTTCCAGGTTCATCGAGATGCAGCTTTTCACCAATCGTAGAAAATGAGGCAAAGCGGTGTAAGACTTTTAGGCAGCCCGAGAGCATGGGCTCATGCAAAATGCAGAAGATCACTAGCCAGTGAATGATGTCGCCAATCTCGCCTGATCAGACACTGTAGCGGTGTAGCGCATGAGGAGCAAAGGCAGTATATTTAGGGGAATAGGACAACAAAGCAGCCTTTCTTTTGGTGGCCATGTAAAGCAATCTCATATAACGTACGACGCAGCAAGACAAGGTTAGTTTACAATATGGTAGTGCCATCATCGAATGTAGATAAGATCCGGTAATAATTGGCACTGTACCGGATCAAGGTTAGCTTGTGATGACACGTCGGATCAAGTTTAGCTTGTGACATGATGACATGTGGCAGTGGATCGCCTCACCGGCCTCATCATCGCCCTATGTGCAATCTGGCTCAATGAGCTCTTTGACTTTATTTATTCAGCCATGTGACAGCAAGCCACGCAGCCTGCACGAGCGCATGTCCTTCGTGCATGCGCTTGCCATGAAGCCGAACCCCTTATCACAGTCAGACATGCTGTGCCGAGGTGTTTCCCAGGCCGGAAATTGTGCATGTGCAGATCCCGCAAGCTGTAGTCTGCCCTGAAGCTGGAGCCCTACCATACACGAACTCGAGCGACGCGCTTCTACTCTCGTCGTTTGTGTGGTGGCCGCGACTGCTGCCATGGCACTCCTTCAAGAGGAGCTGCTGAAGCATCCAAAAGCATGGAACTCAGTTTGGGATCACGGAGCAGATCGCTGCGGCTCTGAACACCGTCATGTCTGTCTTGGCTAGATGTCCTCCACTCTCGCCTTGCCGGGCTGGTCAGCTTGCCGACATGGAGCTTTCTGGAGTGTTTCAGGTTATACTATGTTATGGTCTTCGATTCGGACGAAACTTTGAGATACCGAGGTGCAAGCCTCGCTGCGAGTAGCCGGTGAAAAGGCCTGTGCCAGCATCAGCAGCATGCTCGATGGTACAGCAATCCACTTAGCTGTTTCGGTCAGGCACTCAATGACCCGGGAGTGCAGAGCGCCCTGCTGACGGCAGCAAAGGCCGGTGAATCACCGAGGGATGGGGAGGGAGGAGTGAGGAGAGCAGAGTCACCGGGGGATACGAAGCCACATGTCGCTACGCATGATTTTAGATGACTGCCAGCAGCAATCGGTTTGCATGACATGTGATATTTGCACAGCTAGGCTAGGGCGCGCCCCAAACCGGCGTTCTCGCTAATAAATCGCACCTTTCCGCACCACAAGGAACCAAGGAGAAAGAATGAGTGTAGGTGCTTGAACTGTCCGGGCGCTTCATTTTTGGCTGCTGTCATCATGAGGATGGTCAGTCTTGTGTCACCCCTTGCATGCTGCAACCTGAGCAGGAGAGCGGGGACGAGGTTCTGGCGATTGTCCGCAACCAGGTGCACTCGCTGTGCAGGGTGTGCAGCTACTTCACGGCAGGAGGGATCGTGATAGTTCTGGCTAGCAAAAGGCTGCATCATCGTTTCTCTGCATGTTCCGATCTTGGAACGTCGATTTGCCTGAAATTTTTGCTTCAGGTGACGTCCTGGGCGCAAGATCCTCAGGCGCAAGCCAGGGCGAAGGCAACGACATCTCCTGGGGACGCTGTGGTTGAAGGTTCACGGTTCGAAGGGTAGCTGGCGGAAAGCGACTGAGAGCAACCATGGTATCACTGACAGCAACTGAAATCTTGAAGCAACTACTCCCCCTCCTCCTACTCCGACCCTTACTCCTATTCCGACTCCTACTCCTGCTCCTGCTCCTGCTGCTACTGCTACTGCTATCGCTACTGCCGCCACAACAAGAGCAGCAACCATAAGAAATCGCACCAGCAACCGCAATGGCAACTGCTGCCTCTGCCTCTGCCCCGCTATCTCCCACTGCCACTGCCACTGCTGCTGCCGCTGCTGCCGCTGCTGCTGCTGCTGCTGTTACTGCCACTGCTGCAACTGCTGCGTCTGCCAAGCCTGCAACTGCCTGTGCTAGCGCTACTGCATAGTGCTACTGCTGCTGCTAGTGCTAGCGCTGCCGCCGCCGCTGTCGCTACCGTTGCAACTACTGCTACAGCAGCTGGTGGTGGTTGTGCTGCTGCTGCTGCCGACGCCTCTGCTGCCACTGCTGTCGACGACGACGTCGACGAGGACGACGACCAGGAGCAGGAGCTTGAGCAGGAGCATGAGCAGTAGCAGGAGCAGGAGACGCACGACGACGACAACCACAATTGCTGCCAAAACTGCTTTGACATTTTAGTCGGTCCAGAACAGCAATAGCCGCAATGCCAACATTAATTGATACAGTTCGCAGCAGTGCCACCAATCAGAATGTGAACCGTCATCTGGGAACCGCTTTTCTGACGCGTTGGCAGGAGATTGCCCGGCAAGCCGCCGCCGGGGCCGGGCAGGCAGAGCCGCGGCTACTACTATTATTATTATTATTGTTACTACTACTACTACAACTACTACTACGACTAGTTACTGGTACTACGAGTCCTGCTGACACTTCTCCTGGTGCTACTAATCCTAATCGCCACCACTTCTCAGGTTCTTGTTTTGCTCCTGCTGCTACTACTACTGCTACTGCTCATGCCACTGCTGTTATTGTCAGCAGTAAACTCTGAAGGTCTTGTTTTTCGAGGGAAGAACCTTCACGGGGTGCAGGTTGGAGTTCACAGTCTGCTGTATGTGGGCGCATGGCATCGCAGGCATTGGGCCAAGCCGGGCAGATGTTGGCGGAGACTGGGCTTGCAAACTGCGAACCTGTAAATTTGCTGCCCGAATCATATCCCCATGTCGCCACGCCTCACGCTCAGAAGGAATCCTCGCCTTGCGATAGGCCTCATCGACCAGACAAACCTTTAAGCCGACCACTACGCGACAGGATCAGATTGCGCAGGGCCCGGCCGGACTCCGTTTCCTGGCCTTTGCGGCTGCCGGCACGTGGCTCTGTCGCACTGCAGAGCTGGCAGGTGCTTCAGGGACGACGGAGAACTGCAGGTGAACCCGCTGGTTTTCCTATGGTCCTGTACATTCCGGACACCCGAAGTTTTAAAGCAACCCTTGAAGCCTCGGGCTGTCTCAGGTCCTTAGCGGTGTGCGTTCTGGAGTTTCTGAGTGTCGAAAGCCGGGGCCCTAGCACGACATCTGACGTGCTATTGCAGAGTGTATGTAGTGAGCGCAACCAACCAGACAATCAATCTTGATGTATAGTCTCTCTCTCTCTCTATATATATATATATATATATATAGAAAAATGTAGTATATATATATGTATACATATATATATATTGTAATATACATATATATATATGTATATATATAGATACACACATATATATATACACACATAAATACACATATGATGCAGGGCCTGGGCTCCCCGCCCCTCAGTCCCGCCCTGTGGTGTGGTACCTGTGTTTTTTTTTTGTTAGGTTTCTCGGCTTCTTTGTTTCCCCCCTCCCTGTAGGGTGGTAAGGGAACCCCAGTTGGTTAGGAGAAGGAGGAACACCGGCCCTCTCTCCAAGCTGAAGCTTAAGTGTTGTGTTTGAAAAGCATGCCACCAAGCAGAAGCTGTAATCGTGGCTGACTTGTCGCATGCTGCGCATTTTGTAATGGCATTGGATTGGGCTAGCAAACCTACCGAAGTATGCTTGCAGCTATTTATCAGTAGTATTGTCATCCTTATTGGACCATATATGTATATATATATATATATATATATATATGTAGGGGAACGCACTAAGCAGCCGTAACCAACCGTGCAGTAAACACATATACAGATATCATTAATACAACCAACAGAGTAGCCATACTATACATAAAGGTCCATGCCACATATATATATCTCTCTCTCTCTCTCGTGATTTTTGTTTTTATGCACATACGTGCCTGCCTGCATACATACATACACATATACATACACATATACATATACATCTACATCTACATCTACATCTACAAATACATACATATATACATATATACATATATACATATATACATATATACATATATACATATATACAGATATACAGATATACAGATATACATATATACATATATACATATATACATATATACATATATACATATATACATACACACATATATATATATATATACACATACACATGCATACATACGCACACACATAGTTACATGCATACATCTATACATAAATTCACACGAAGATGTACATAGATCATACACAGACACGCACCTTATGGACATTCGTCCGTGAGTTCGCTGAACTCCCCGAGTCGAAAAACCGATCCGAATCGGTTTCGCAGATCGTGTGCTCTTCTCTTCACCCATTTTCAGTATGAAAGGCGGGGTGTGTGGCGTCTGACTCTTGGCCGTCTCTGGTCAATATTCCCTCTTCGCCATAGCTTTTCCTTCCGGCCTGGTTGGGGGACTTCTAACGATTGCATGCATCAGGCTCTTCGCTTCTCGGACATGCGACACGCGAGCTTGCAACGTCCACTCACAGGCGTTGTTGCGGCCGGGCTGACGGACTTCCATCAAAAAGCGCATGGCAGTCCATGGTGCGATTCCACCCAATCCTTTTTGGCAGTTTGCACCGAACTTGCTGCTTCGAAGTATGCAGGAGTTCAGCAGATTTCCACGGCACAGACCACAACGTCAGAGGATCATGTGTGCAGTTGAGTTCGTGCCTCAAAAGTTCAACATCTCGGGAGCTTAACCGGAAATCATCGAAACCCCCTTTCTACGATAGCCCTGCTGCATCATAGCAGGAGAGACAAACTCTTGGTGGACATGCAAACGAGGCTTTCCTGATCGACTTCAGAACTAGCACAATTACGGATTTCTTCCGGGCTTTGCACCTGGTCTAAACATGCAGGATGGGTCGAACGTTTTGCGACGCTCGACTAGGCAGTATTCCTGGGATCCTCCGAGACCTTCACCCCTAGCCCAGCAGAGGTGTCTTCACCGGGCCGGCAAGATGGGCAACCCGACTGACATGCTCAAGCTCCGAGCCAGGGTGTCCGGATTGGGATGATGTGGATCCTCAGAGGTGCCTGCTTAGGACCCTAAACCCTGAACCCTGACACCCAAAGCCATTCTGCACTGCGATGCAACTCGCATGAAAAACTAACCAAGCGTCCCAGGGTCCCCCAAATCCTGAGCCCCTATACCCTAAATCCCTAAACCCTAAACGCTAAAGCCTACACCATAAAGCAAGCATCCAAGGTTATATCCGGCTTTCAGGGCATCTTCGCTGTGACGACGATGCTCTTTGAGATGCCTGCAGACTGGGTTGCCATGGTCCCAGGGGTCACCCACTACCAGGACGTGTATCACTAACCATAGTGGGGGGATTTTGTTCCCAATATGTTTAGCACCACGACCAGTTGGTCTCCAGAACTCTCTTCTTGAAAGTTGTTGTCGTCGAACACCGCACAATCTTTGTTGAGTTCGTATCCGTAGTTTCGGATCCGCATTCTTCCGGGGGACACTAGCCCTCACATGCCGCAGGACCTCATCATCGACGAGGCGAAATTCATGACTCGCGCCGGAGGCACGCTTCGGCAGCTGCACGCCGCGTGCTCGCGTAGGAATCGCATAACCCAGAGACTCCGATATCCCTTAATTAAGGAATATACCTTAAATCATATTAGGGATCCTACTAGGATTGAAGGTATATTTCTATAAATTAAAGGATATTGGAGTCTCTGGCTAATTCCCGACTGAACCAGCAGCCACGGCCGATGTGCAAAACATCCCAAGTCCGCAAGTCCGACAGACACAAGGCAGAGGCCTGTTCTACATCTTCCAGGGGGCAATTTGGGCAATTCGGCAGCATTCACAGATACCCAGGCACTCTGCAAGCCTTACATCCTTCCTCGTTCCTCCGGGCTTGTCATGCAGAGGTGGGTTTCATCTGGGTCGCTTCAGTATTTATACTGATTCTCATGCATGCCCTTGCTGGTTGCCATGGATTAAAGAAGGATGCTGAGGTCCCTGAGTGCGGATGTGTTTTACATGCCATTCGCGTGCATGTGTTTACAGCGATCTCATGTTTACAGCATGTCCGTACGCCACGGACCATGTCGGACACGACCAGCCGAGACTATTCCGGGGCCTACCCTACCCTACCGTCGATGTGCTGTCTAGATTTACGTGTATATTGCTCGAAGTTGGAACAGCCTGTGGGCTTGCTCGATCAATGTCTCTGTCCTGGTCTGCAAGGGCGCCATGAACCATTCCGTTAACTTTCCTCTCGATTCGGCAGCTCGCCAATTTCAGGCCAGAGACCCGAGCCGGTGGAACAAAGAGAAAGCAAGCATACTGAAGAAGACCGAGATTTGAAATGGTCTCCTGTAATCAATGTCAACCCCGGACCCCGACAATTTCAGATCCGCCCGAAAAAGGGTCCGAAAGATTGGGCCGCAGGGTTGTGCCTCTGACCTGAGAACGCGCTTGAGCGCACACCAAAGCAAAAAGTCGGTGCTGTTTGATGATGATGATGATCTCTGTCGGACGGTAGCCTTCTCCCCGAAAGGTAGCTCTCCGCCCCCACAGCGCCTAAGCGCTAGAAGTGCACAATGCTTCCAA
Organism: Symbiodinium sp. clade A Y106; assembly: GCA_003297005.1. NCBI lineage: Eukaryota > Dinophyceae > Suessiales > Symbiodiniaceae > Symbiodinium > Symbiodinium sp. clade A. The sequence continues at coordinate 19 of BGNK01003046.1, read as the reverse complement.
ACTAACACGGTCCATCCGC